>CACKRE030005275.1:89732-126613 GCA_902602495.3 Ectocarpus sp. CCAP 1310/34
CTGTCTCTGTGCCCCCGCTCTTACGGCTCGCCTCCTGTTTACTCCAGCGGCTCGGGGGACTTTACCCTGGGAAACCACATTCGCCGTCTAGCCTCCTGCACAGTACCGACAGCACAGTGTAGGTCAATTGAATAGGTTGAAGACGGGATTGCGGCTTCGAAAGCGAAGACCGTGTTCATGTAGTCGCGGAATGTTCGTTGTACAAGAAGGAGAGGGAAGTGTACGTAACTGAGCTGGGAAAAATAGATGGAACGTACAGGGAGATGTTTGAGGCATGGAATAGGGAGGAAAGGACGGTAGCTGTAGTGGGGCATAGGAGGTGGGTTGAAAAGGTGGGAAGGGATATCGTTAGGATAGACAGACTAGGGAAGACATTTTTGAGCCACCTTTGGCAAAGTAGGAAGAATAAATTGGCTATCGGTGATCGGTCCTGTGCAAACAATGCTCCGTCCTCTCGAGGACGCGTGGTCAATGGTCTAACCACTAAGACATGCAAAACATAAGAGTAAGCCCCCCCCCCCCCCCCCCCCCCCCNCGCTTGGCCTCCTTCTTGTCGCAGCCTACCAGCACCTCGTCCAGCTGGGTCAGGACAGCCTTGGCCCTGTCGCCGTGCCGCCATAGCGACTCTTGCCGGAGCCACGCCTTCAGCCCTTGCACCTCGGCCAGCAGGGTGAGGGAGGCGTCCGCATCCGGGGAGTCCTTCACCCTGTTATTTATTTATTTTTCGATTTAGCGAAAGCAGCCTCCGCTTGTGGTTCCACACGACAAGCACTTCCGCCCAGAGTGGCAAGGCTCATGACGCCCAAAAGAGCAAAGGACAAGACCGATCTCTGCCACCGCTAACTACCCCCCCGTGCTCCTGCAATGGTGGTCGTGGTCGAGTAGATAATGTTTTGCGGGGTCGAGAACCCTCACTCCGCGCAAGGGGGATGATCGCACCACTTTGTGTTAAAATGGTCAAGCACCCTCGAGGCAGTTACACAGTGATTATAACTGTCTCTGGAAGTCAAGTGCCAGAAAATATATTAAGTCATACGCAGCTGTCATCCGTACGCAAGGAAGTAAGCACAAGATGCCGAACACCCTTAGCAGGATGCAGCGCACCCTTCATGCGACTCGCCGAATATCTCACGGCGCTTCGCGCTTGGTGATGTGAGAGCCTGGTCCGGTGAGAACCCGGCGTGCTCCGTCCCGGCTTTGTAGGGATGCGAGGTCAATCGTCTAACGACTACGGCATGCACGACTATGAGTACATCCCCCACCCCTACCACCGCCCTGTGTTGACGTACTTCAGGAAATCAATGCAGTCCACCCACAATCGGTCTTGCGCCATAAGGCGAAGACAGAGAACACGGATCAATATCTCCCTGTGACTTCGACACTCACACCACAGCTCAGAGAAGGGTAAATCCGCCCTAATACACGGCACGCCCGGAACGTTCAAGACAACAAGATCTAACATCAATCGGACGAAAACAACTTCTGGCTGGGGCTGGGACTGCGGTTACTCACATCCGCAGCTCCGTCGATAGCCTCTCCAACTCGCCCCATCCCCGCGCTTCCGACACGGCCAGCTCCACCCCCGGACACTCAAGCAGCTCCAGCACGAAGTTCCTCGCACGTATAGCTGGATGCCACAAGAAAAAAGCGGCAGAAAAATAAATAAATAAAAAACAGTCAGCAGTCAGCAAGAAAACAGGCCGCCGAGAGCACCGGAAGCATGTGACAAAAAGTAACAGTACAATCACAGAATATATTTTCAAACGATTACGGGATACTGTACTTGTACAGAGGTATTTTGTGTTTGGAGTTGACCTTGGCGTCGCTAACTATGTGACCAGCTGCGCAAACGTCTTGGACCATTGACCTTGCCGTACGGGCGATAGTGGTACGTTCCCGGTGCGATACCATCTGTAGTATACGGCGCCAAAACTTAACAACACCACCATGGCCTCTCAATAGCCTTGCCTGTAGCCTACAACACAGCACCCGTATCGTTCTTGCACGAATGGTTCCTCTTGTACGAAAAATCCGCCGGTTAATGGGACCTACGGGATCTACGGTCGTCCCTGCCAGAGGGCAGTCAGTCTCAATCAACCAACCAGCACCCAGTCTACCAAAAGGCACCTGCAACGATGTCCACGGTGCTTTGCGAATGCAGCCGTGCCCGAGAAGCCTTCTCCTCGTCGCCGTAGATATCACGATTCCTGCCCTTCATATCGGTGACGAAGGCCTCCGCGTTAGACATCACCTCCACCGCGCCCTCGTCGGAGAACTTGTATAGCTGCATTTTTTTTTTCCGTTGTTGGTCGTGTTTTTTGGGGGTCGTAGTAAACCAGCGAGAATGGCGACGGCAGCAGCGGCGGAGCAGGGTCGAGGGCATGGGTTAGGAAAGAACGGTGCTGAAACTAACCAACAAGCGGGAGTGCCGTGGCTCGTTGTCGCTCGTCACCCTTGCTATACCGGGGGCGCCACTTCCTACGATTCACTTATTGCCCGATTTGCAAGGGGTACGGGGAAGGGCAAGGGGGGGGGGGCATCCTTTGGGGCCGTCAGGACCAACATGACCGATCGGGAGTGGTCGGAGGATTCACTGCGTTCGCATGCCTGGTTCACCGTGGTATGTAGCTGTATTGTTGCTTCGTTCCCTTCGGCGGCATCACCCGGGTGCGGCCGTTTCAACTAATTATTTACATTTCTTTTTACCGCGCTGGGCGCGGCGGGGACCGCTCGTGGGTTTCCGGGGACACCCTCCCTCCAAACTTTGGGAAATTCAACATCGGGTCCCTCGTAGAGGCCGTCGTCTGCCCTCGTTCATACAGTAAGTCACACAAAGCACCACACACGTTCAGGGACACTTCTCCTCACCAACGAAGAAACCTCTCGCCGTTGCCGACACAGAAAATCTCTCGAAGCGTTTAACATAGGGGCAAGAAGCAGTGAGGAAGACGAAACCGTCGTAACCGTAGCCCGCATGACAAACAAACAGCAACATAGGCCTCCAAACAGCCTTCAAGTCTATCTAGCTCGGCCCGAAACGGCCTTCCTTACCCGTCGGAGGGCTCTCGACAGGACGGCGGACGCGGCTCCGTCCCTCGTGGGGTCGAAGGCATCCTTCTTGCTGGCGGGCTTGCTCTCCTCCGACACCAGCTGAATCACCTCGTGCACCTGATCACCATGTCGTTTGTTGTTACTCCGACCGGATGGTTTTAAATTGTGTATACGCACAAAGCGGAGTGATAGTGACACCAACAGACGACTACAATGGTAACGTGTGAGTTTTGCCTTGTGTTATTATTTACTTTGTGCTTTGGTTTTTCAGCTCTGGGGACGCAGTATCCACGGAGAACGACCGAAGCACGCGCATGCAGGGGCGACGGTCGACGGAACGGGACGCGAGGTGACGGGATGGGAAACAAAACTCGTGGATCTATCCCACCAAGCACCCTGGGGGTTGGGTGGTGGTTGGTTGGCAAAAAAACAGGAGTTAAAATCATCTCAGCGTTGTTCCGGTTGAAAGACGGAGGAGCAGCCCAGGTCCGACAACCGGGCGACAACGAATCACGGAACGTCAACATCGTCTATCTACGCTTTCCCTGCAGTGCAAGGGCTCTCGACAGAAGCTTGCCCATCAATCATTGGCCGATTCGATGGAAAGCACTCCTTGACGGGGGCTGCTGCTTGTGCTTGGAGGATGGTGCTTCTACGGACCGCTCTAGGTAGCAATTTGTTTTCAAGACGACACTCCGTCAGAAGGTGGATTGTGATTCCACGGACAATGATTACCGTTTGCAGCTCGTAACGTACCGTGCGCGTGAATCAAAGTAGGTCGGTACCTCAACTACACGGCAGCGGAACCGAACGCCCGAAAGACTTGAAAATGCGCGACCGTCGCTGACACTGAAGAACGCTCAAGAGAGTCTCGAAGTGTCTACCCGTCAATACACCAACCACACAAACAAAGTACCTTGCGGGGCTTATCGGTGCTGTCAGCGATGTGGAGGCTCGAGAGGGACTTGTGAGGCGGGGGGTTTAGCAGGGTCCTCAGGTTGAACCTGATGAGGGCCGACAGCATGATGGCGAGCCTCTGCCTGAGCGGGCACCTGGTAGCGGGGACCTGTTTGTATTATGACCACGGGGCCGAACCGTGTTGACTATTGAGGACGGCGACACAGCAATTCAGCTCAGACAGTATTCGCTGCAGCAAACCTTCACGCGCCATTGATGAGTGACTGACCGAGGAAAATATTGCCGAGAGATCAACAGGTTGGGGGATCAAAGACGTACGCGTCTAGACGAGGGGACGAGGGCCAGAGAAAGGTGGCGTTGGCCGACTAGATAAAAACGATGACACGGTTTACCGGAAACAATGCATATCACATCATCTTCAAGACAACGACAGCTTATCGCCGTGCCACCGCATCCCGAGGCTCACTTATAATTGGTTCTTTAACACTAACGCACATTCCTCCGCCCGCCCCCCTCCGTGGCAACAGCCTTCGGCGCGACATCGACAAGGGCGAGGCAAGACTTTGCATCATTAAGTTACCACGACGGACAGCCCCCCCCCCCCCCCCCCCCCCCCCCCCCCCCCCCCCCCCCCCCCCCCCCCCCCCCCCCCCCCCCCCCCCCCCCCCCCCCCCCCCCCCCCCCCCCCNTGGTTCTTTAACACTAACGCACATTCCTCCGCCCGCCCCCCTCCGTGGCAACAGCCTTCGGCGCGACATCGACAAGGGCGAGGCAAGACTTTGCATCATTAAGTTACCACGACGGACAGCCCCCCCCACCCCCACCCCCCCGCACCCCCTTTCCCAGCTGCGTACCTCAGCTCCTCCTTCCAGGGCCTCAAACGATTCCAGCAGCAGCGCCGCAGCCCGCTTGACAACCTTCGTCGAGATCTCGGTCCCGAGCTCACGACACGCGGCTCTCACGCTGGAGACCAGGGGGCACGAGTCAGGCTCGGCGACGCCCGCGACCGTTTTTAGCCCGCGCATGAATGCCTTCACGGCAGACGCTAGTCCGCCGCCGATCCCGCCGTCCGCAACCGCTGCCGCTTTCCCGGCCCCACCGGCGCCGCTCGCGCGCTTCGGCATGCCCTCCTGGAGGAGCTTTGACGAGGCGACCACGCGTGCCAGACACTGCGCGACTTCCTTGGCTGCGACGCGGGTCACGCCCAGGGGCGGGGGAAAGGGTGAGAGTTTGGTGGAAAACGAGAGAAAACTTTTCGGCGCCGCAGGTACGAAGAGGGCAGGCACCAGTTTCGAGAACGGGCACAGCTGTCGTGTGTTCGCTGTGTACTCTACGATGTCCCTACGTTTCCGCGGTCAAGACGTAGTGCTAATCCTGGCACAGACACGTCCCCACATCACGCTTCGAGCGGCACGACTAGAAAAATTAATCCACGTTATCAACCGCAGCATCAGCAGCAACAGCAACAATAACCTACCTGCAGCGTCGGAATCCTCGATGGCGTCCGTGGGCATGTCGACGGTTGACAGATCGAAAGCGCAGAAGCGCACCCCCTTCTTCTTCTTTCCCTCGGCTGCCTTCGCCGCCGCCACCGTCCCCGCTGCCGCCCCCGCCCCCGCTGATGGCGGAACCGTTTCCCCCGCTTCCGTTCCTGCCCGAAGCTCGTGCTTCATGGCACACGCCTCCGTCGCTACTATCGTCGTCAGGAAGGATTCGAACTGACGCATCGCTTCGGGTGGCACCGACGATTGCAACGAAGATGCTCCCCCCGGCCCCGACGCCTGGATTTGCCGAGCGAGAGAACACAAAGCACAGCAGGGGGTACGCAGAAGTAGGGCGGCGTTGAGAGGGTGTACTCCTTGTCGGCTGGATTTCGGTTGTCGATCCACATGTGCATGAAGGCAACGTGACAGGTGGTATGGGGCGGGGGCGGGCGGGCGTACGTTGTGCGCGCTTCGGTATATCCGCGCTTTGTCCGTTCGCCGTCCGATCCTAAATTACACAGGCAAGTCGACTGCTTCCTTTTGGCAACACCTGGGGGGTCTAAGAACAGCGGAGGGATTGGCGGTCGGGGGGGGAAGCATTGGGAGACAGCAGTATTCAGCGCAATCATTCATCGTCGTGCCACAAATTGCATTAGACGTAGAGAATTCTTTCCAAAAAAATTGTTCACCTTCTGCATCAAGACACGCGCCGTTGCTAGCACTCCCGTCAGCGCACCCCGCGGCCCCCCTTCCGCCCCGCTCCCGTCACCGACCCAAGACCTCGAGGAGGCAGCCTCAAAGATGTCTCTCGCGGTAACACCGTCCGTTACCTCAGCCCCATACGGCAGCAAACGCTCTGCCACCACCGCCTCAGTCACCGCTACCTCTACCTCCCTAGCATTCGGCTTCGCTTTGGAAGCTTCCCCTGCGCAGCCCCCTCTCGGCTTCGGCTTAGAAACACGCCCTCCCCCCGCTGGAACTCCCACCCCTGCACAGCCCCCTCTGGCCTTCTCCCTGCCGCCGCCGCCGCCGCCGCCTTCGGCCGTCTTCGTCGCCGCTGCCTGTTGCGACGGCGGCGTAGCTGCCAAGAGCTGCAGAGCGGCGGTGTCGAACAAGTCGTCTACGGCCATTTTAGCCGCGGTGGCGGTGGCGGAGATGCTATCCGTCGGCGACGTGGTGGCAGCCCCGACAGCAGCGGCGGCGGCCAAGAAATCGCTCGTGGCCTTGGGATGACTCTCACGAGAAAGCGGGGGAGCAGCAGCAGCAGCAGCAGCAGTGGCACAGGTAGCAGCGGTCGCCCCCCCGCGGAAGCGGTTGGCTCTGATCCACTTCGTCGAGTTCGCAAGAGCCGCAGGCTTGCGCTTGGCGAACGGCGGCGCTGGCTGCTGCGAGGTGGTAGCGTCGTCCGTAGTCCGACCACTCGGATTTTGAGACGCAGCATCAGCAGCACCACCAGCCCCACCCGCCGCTTCTGCTGTAGGTTTGACAGTCTCGGCAGAGGCAGAGGCTGCAACCTGAGAAGCAGCCGCTGGAATGACAGCCGCGGAGGTTGCCGCTGTCGCAGCAGCGGCGGCACCGCCCTCCGAGAAAGGGGCATGAGAAACGGAAGCGTTGTCGACGGAACTTGCTTCCCGGCCGGAACTTTCCGAGCCTTGCCCGATCGCAAGTGTTGGTTCCAGCTTTGGTACCAGGCCCTTTCTTTGGTCTAGCTCTGGCTCCGGGCTCCGGGGGCCGCCGGCTCCGGGTTCTTCGTCACCGAGTTTGACCGGGGCCTTCACCAGCCTACCCAGAGAGGCGAGCCAAGATTCCAGCATGAGGGTGGCAACGTACGGATCGGGTCAACACAACACGCCAGAAAAGGGGCGGTACGTGACTACCATGGCCAAAAGGCAGTTCATTCTGCTCTTTGGGGCAAGCAAAGGACAGTTCGAAATAAGACGAAAAGGCTAGTAGGGGGAGATGCTTCGTAACGATTGCAAGAGGAGAACTGCAACTACAGGAAAACCAGGATATGCGCGACGGTACAGAAAGAATACAGGCAGGATATTAGGGACCAACGAAAAAATGAATGCTTGTTGCCCTCGGCGCTCTTCACTCACCCAGGCTATCAGCACTTCCTACGGGGATGAAACACTCACCTCATCGATCGCCTCCTCTTTTTCTTCTCCGATTCCTTGCCACTACCCTCGACGCCGCTCTCCCCGCCCTCGACGCTCCGTGCCCCCGTGTTCAACGGCTCCACGACGGCTTCAGGCTTGCGCGACCTGCCCTTGCCCCTCTTCTTTTTCTCGCCGGGACCGGAGTCCAACGCCGCGCCGCTGCCGCTTCCAACCGCCGCGATCGCGCCGCCCCCCTGGTGCGACCAAGCCCCGACCATGCCATACCCGTCGCCGTCGCCGCCACCCCAACCGCCGCCGCCCATGATAAGCCCGACCGAGTTGCTGCCGCCCACACCGCCTACATCGGCGCAGAAAAATCTGTCATCAATGTCTCCCGTGGGCATGGGTACCTCTTCGACGACAGCTCCCCCCACCTCGTCATGGTCTGTCACCGCTGCCGCTGCCGCCACTGCATGTACCGACGCTGCGCTCGGGAGTTCTGGCTCATCCGCGGGAGCGGCATCGGAAGAGGAGGAGGAGGCGTTCACGGAGTGCTTCCTATTTCTTGCTTCAGTACCGCCCACGGGCCGCTTCTGCCCGTGCGGCTGCCGCGCTTGCTGCTGTGGCAGCAGGGCTTGCTTGACTGGTTTCACCCGCTTGCTCTTGGTGTTGTGTGCCCTCAGCGGTTTCGTTTCCCTCCGTTGCTCCTGCTCCTGCTCCTGCTCTTGCGATATAGATGGCACCGCAGGGGACGACAACACCGCTGCCGGTGCCGTTGCTGCTGCGGCTGCCCCTGCGGCTGCCGCTGCGGTTGCCGCTTCCGTCTCGGCCGCCTTCTTCCTAGCTTCGTCGGCCTGCTGACGGGCAGTGGCTTCGGCGGTCTTCTGAAGAGCGGCCTCCTGCTTGCGCTTCTTCCTAGCCTCGCGTTGGCGCTCCGCCCTCTCTCTCTCCTTCTCTTCCTGGATGCGTTCCTTCTCCCTGGCTTCCCTCTCCTTCTCCGCACGCCGAGCGTTAAGCATCTCTCTGCGGGTGGTGGTAGGTCGTGCGGTGGCCACCACCGACTCGGGAGGGGTCGTCATAGCGGCTGCAGCATCGGCAGGGGCGGCGGATAGTGAATCCCCATCGGGGGCAGGAGCAGGGGTGGCGGTCGCGGCAGCAGGGGGAGGCAAGACCGAGTCCGCGGTTTTTCCCTGCTTCACAGCTGCTGCCTCTCGCGATTTTTTCTTCGCCGTCTCGGTGGCCGTAACGGGCGGGGGCGGCGGCACGTCGCCCCTCTCGACTCCGTCGTTATTATCCACCCCTCCTCGCCCGCCCGTGGAAGGGGCGGCCTGTATGAGCCTGACCAGCGCGTCCAGAGGAAGGCCTTGCGCCGTGTAGGCCGCAAGGAACCCGCAGAACCCTTTGGTCAGCTCCGGCAGCTCCACGCAGCCTCCGCCGCCGCTGGCCGTGCCGCCTGCGCGGCGGGAATGTGCTCCTGTCGGCGCCGTAGTCTCGTTCGTTGGCTCCACAGCGATTGTTCGGGGTCCGGTTCCTGGTGTTGCGCTTCCCCGGCCTCTCTTCTTTCCCGCGGTCGGCTGGGAAGACGTGTCCGCCGTCCGCGCGGCAGAGCCCCCTGCAGCGAGGGCCTCTAGGCTCGCCGCAAGGGACAGCACGTCCGACCGCCGGCGGAGTGAGGTTTCGCTCTCGGCTTGTTGCGTAGCCGCGGCGGCAGCGGCGGAGGCGGCGGCAACGTCAGCAGCGGCGGAAGCCCTGGCGGTTGCAGCCGCTTGATTAGCAGCAGCAGCGGTGGCTCTTGCGGTGGCAGCGGCCTGGGTAGCAGCCTTGGCGGCCGCAGCAGCCTTGGCAGCCTTGGCGGCCTCTGCCTTGAGGGCCTTGGTAGCCTTGCGAGCGGCATCTTCGGCTTGGGCGACGGCCTCCCTCTCCTCCACGCCGAGCTTCTCGGCCGCTTCGGCTCTCGCCGTGGCCGCCTTGGCCTCGGCGCGGGTCTGCGCGAGGGCGCTATTGGCCTCTTCGGCTGCGGCTTTCGCCTCACGCCGCAAGCTCGCTGCCTCTGTCTTCGCGGTCTCGGCCTCACGCTTTAGGCTCGCGATCTCCGCGCTGGCAGTCTTGGCATCACGCCGTAAGCTCGCCGTCTCCGTGCTCGCCATCTTGGCGTCGCGACGCAGGCCCGCTATCTCCGTGCTCTTGGATTTTACCTCGCCACGCAATCCTTCTGCCTCCGCGCTTACTCTGTCTACCCGCGCGTTTGACGCCTCCAGGTCGGCTCGCGCCCTGGTGTTCTGTTCCCGCAGCTGACGGATCTGCTCCTCTAGCTGGCTATTCCGTTCCTGCAGCTGGCTAGTCGCCGCCTCGGAGCTCTGAACCATGCTCTCCAGCTCCTGCTGCCGGCGTTTGAGCTCGAAGTTTTGGTTGACCATCTGGGTCGCGGTGGACCCTCCACCCCCGCCTCGCCCGCCGCCGCTGCTGCCCCCTTGCCGAGAAGGAGAGGTAGGCGCAGGGCAAGCCGCTGGAGCGGAAGGCATCGCCGTCTGGTTTTCATGAACGCAGAAGAATCGGGTGAAAGAGGGGAGAAACATGTGTCTGGGATTGATTGCGTGGATGCAGGAGAGTGCTACCAACATCCCCCACGCTTACGGGAAGCTACATTCTTTGCAGAGCGATTGTAAGTGCTACGCTATGATGTAGGCAGCAGCAGCAGCAGCAGCAGCAGCAATAGCAGCAATCGCTTCCGGCAACCCCCGAGCTGCGGATATCCTCTGATAATAAATTCTTGCCAACCATCGTTGTTGTGCCGGAAGGGCTAATTCGCTACTTTCACGACCGTCCCCAACAGACGCCCCCTCCACACCAGTGTTCGGTTGCTACGCACACACCTGGAGGAAGGACTGCTGATTCTGAAGTGGCCCCTTCCCCATTGGCCCCCGGTGTCCTCTCGGCGTCAAGGGAGGCATGGCGTTCTCGTCGTTGCGCGATCGATCCGCGAGAGAGATTCGCCTCGACGGCTTCTTTTTATTCGCTCCTCCTGTTTTCGCCAACGCCTCTTGTTGGCCAAACGAAAACATGGCACGCCCTGCCCTAACCCTTGCTCAGGTGGCGGCCCGTGCAAGCATTGGCGTATCCCTGTCTGAGCCCGCACAATGTGACCGTTGCTAATTGCGCGCGGGTTTTCCTCTCACGTGCAGCCACGGAGCCCCTCGCGTACCCTCATGTACCTAAAGTTCGTCCCGCGGAGCCTGGCCAGCGGCATCATCATGAGCATGTGAGTCTGGAGCAGCAGCCGACCAGGCCACGGGACAGATACACGCACCGCTCACCAGAGTGAGGCAAGCGAGGTCGACATGGACCACTGCGGAAATCACAGTAGTAAATGTGGGGCATTTCTTCTTTCTCTACTGGTGTTGATCGGGGATGTCCAAGCAACTACTTGCCGTCGTGCTGATGCTGGAAACACGAAGTCAGCACGAGCCGCACGTGCTACTTCTGCCGCTTTTGTTGCGAGTGGACGTTGCATCGGTGGCGTTGCACCCGGAAGAGCAAACGATCAGCGCGCCGCTCAGCACCAGCATGTAAAACACCACCATCTCCACGCCTCGAGGGACGCTGAGGAACGCAGCCTGTACAGAAAACGCGGTCGATTTCTTCGACGGCCGAGCGGAATTTTGGGCAGCAGGATGGCAACAGCGGTTGACGATGAGGATCAACAGCAACAACTGGAGCAGCTGCAAAAGCCAAAGGAGACTCGTGTCGAGATTGCAGAGGAGGCTCGCGTCGGAGGTCTGTCCCGAGCATCTTTTGTGCAGACCGCAGCAGGCTCGGCTGCAGCCGTCCTGGCACTCTCGCTGGTGAGTTGCGTGTAGACGTCCCGTCGATGGCGACGGAGATGGTACAGAACCGGCGGGTTGCCTGCTCGGCGTGACATGTGGCAACACACCGCCGTACGACGTAGATAGGGAATAGGGACTGTCAAGACAAGAGACAGCTCAGACACAGCTGTGGGGGCGAAACTTGAGAGAGAGAGAGAGAGAGAGAGGGAAGCACGGTGTTGCGCATCTGCATGCAACTCACTCTGTTTCGGTCGTCTCTCTCACAGCTTGCAAAACATGGCGCTTCATGTACAATATTGCTGGCTGTTGCACATCAGGTACAAGGTTCTGAGGCACACGCGTGCGGCGGACGAGAAAGACAAACGATAGCAGTCCTTCGGTAGAAAGCGTGCACGCACGTTGCTGGCATCGTAATTTCGGAAGCATGTGCTGTACTGCTGTAGTTCAACACCAAGCAGGAAATTCACTGCTGGTTACTCCCTCTCCTGCAACTTGCAGTAACTTGGTGCTCAGCGGAATGTTGGTTGATACGCTATTATTAATACCGTATATGACACAAGATAACACACCCCCTGACACCGATTTTCAAAGCTTGATTACTCCACGACGAAGAGGATGCATAAACAAAACGATACATTTTTGGAAAGCTCTCGACAAGACGGTTCGAACGCCGCCGTTTTCGGCGCCGTGACTCTTTGTGTTGTTGAGAAATAGAGATTTGAAAATCAGTCCAGGGGGTGTGTTATCTTGTGTCATTTACTGTAAGAGCTTTGGTTCCTGTTGGCCATTACTGTGATTTATTTTCCGCGCTGTCAAGACAAGACTTCAACATCTGTTCGACTGGGATTATCTTGAACGTCTAGTCCTTCGGTGATTGCATGTGTACACCTCCAGTGCTTTCTAATTATTCGAGGCGTTTTGATGCCTCTGTTGACTAGAGTTCGAGAAACACGTTTCGACGGTATGCATGTATTGGATGATGCCGGCTCCTGGGCCCGGCCCTGCATTCAGTATTGGACAACACTATTTCCCATGCAACTCTTTCGACGAACACTACACTTGATCACCTGATTGGCCTCTGCACCGATGGGCTTACCTTCGGGGGGGAATGGGGCTCTGGTCCGTGCCGGCACCGCAGGTATCGTTGCCCGCACCTACCAGCGCGCCCGTACCTCCCATGGGTAAGCCGTTCGGTGCAGAGGCCAATCAGATGTCGGAAGTAATCGAGCGTGTCCGTAAAAGAGTTGCAAACAAAGGGTCTTACCCTACCACTCACTGCCGTATGCAGGTCCGGGCTCGGGCGATGAGTTGGTCTAACAACAACGCGCGTTTTGGAGTCTACCAGACCCCCGGCTAGGCAGTTTCCTCGCCTCCCCCATCAACTCTACCCCTCCCGTGGCATCTGCTCACAACGCCTTGTCAGGCTGCGCTGCAACCTGAATTGTCGGCCCTTGGCCCAGCGAGAGTCGTAGACGACTACCGAAAAGTAGTACTATTGAAGCTGTTTCGACTCAACTTACCCGGGGCGCCGGGTGCAGAAAGGCGTTGTACAACCCGTGTTGCCGTTCACTCTTGAGCCTCTTGGTGTTCTCCTCCCATCGCCGAATGTTCTGCAACGTTGGGGTACATGGTCGGCCGTTTTCGTGGTCGCTGTAGGCAGCACAAGCTCGCGTCGCCATGTCGCTACACCGGTGTTCGGCGGTAAGAAACAAGACAGCAGTCGTTCCGTCCAGTGATGGCGAGGAGATGCTTCCACGTTATTATCTGTTTTGATGAAGGGTGGCGTTGACACACCAACGTGCCGTGCCGGCTGGCCCTTGCAGGCACCGAAGAAGGCGTTTTCCGCGTTCGAGGAGAGCATAGACATGACCTGGACGTCGGTCAACACCTTCGAGAAGAGCGCCGGGGTCGCTCAGGACACGTACTCCCCGCGGTTCGTGGCCTACCTCGCGCGATTCCTGGTGAACTACGACAGGTTAGCGCGCCGTGTGTTTTGTCTCCGGGAGGAGGTTAATGACGGAAGAGGCTGACACAGCAGCGGGCTCTCAAGTGTGCTGTTGTTCTACCGCTTGTGTTTGCCTGCGGGCGGAGAGGTAACAAACAACCAAGAGAGGAAGGAGGAGGCTGTCACAGCAAAGGTTTCAAGTGTGCGTTTGTTTGACTGGTAAAGCGGATCGTTGCACTTGCGTCTTCAAAGGAGCACATGGAGGTGCATGTTGGAGTACGAACTGTTTTATTTGTTTGGTGTCGATGTCGTCGCTGCTACTGCTGTTGTGCCGCGCGAGAGGCAGATGCTGCTTAGGTGTGATTTCTGGCGAACTGCAAATCAGGCGTGTTATATGTTGTTTGTTTCGTGTGCTGTTAAAGCATAGTAGCTACGAGGAGGAGTACAGATAGGCGTTCTCCTTCTTTGGATGCCCCTTTTCCCCGCCCTTGCCTCTTCGCCCACACACATTGCCCTCCCTGTCACCTTCCACTTCCCTGCCCCCCCCAACCCTTTTAGCGTGAGCGCGCACTGGTGGAGGAATCAGCAGACGTCCGTCTCCCAGGCGAGCGCGCAGGACTTCGCCAAGAGGCTCGTGGAGCATGGGGCGGCGGCTGTGTTCAAGGCATCCGATCTGGACGGCGACGGGACCCTGAACGAGGAGGAGTTTAGCCTGGCCATCGCGGACCAGCAGATCGGCTTTGCAAAGTTTGAGGTGCGGGGTTGGTGCGCCCTGCGAGCCGGCGGTGGCATTGTTGTAAAAGTCATAGTTCTCTTCGGTTCGATTCGAAGGTTCGATTCACTTGGAAGGTTCGACTTTTCGCTTCGACTATTCGATTCGTTTCGGATGGAAACGGTCTTTTAGTGTCAAGGCCTCGTTGCACGGCTTGGCGGGGAGATGCCCGTTGTGTGTGTGCATGCTTGTGCATGTTGCTTGCTTTGTGTCCACCAACCTCGCCGATACTGGGAAATGAAAGTCAGTAGTGGCAACGAAGCCACAACGTTGAAGCAGGGCATTATCCTCCGCGGGTATCTTACTAGGGAGAGGGGGGACTGGAGCCATGAGCCCCCAGCATGTTTCTGTTTGGTGTTT
This sequence comes from Ectocarpus sp. CCAP 1310/34, assembly GCA_902602495.3. NCBI lineage: Eukaryota > Phaeophyceae > Ectocarpales > Ectocarpaceae > Ectocarpus > Ectocarpus sp. CCAP 1310/34. The sequence goes on from CACKRE030005275.1 coordinate 104,186, forward strand.
CGACGTGTAGGTGTGACCCTTCTCTGCCCTTGCTTCCTGGACCGCGCTTGCCGATTGGCCAAGAAAGAAAAGGACGAGGACTGAAACGCTTGTTTCTGCGTTCGATACTATTGGTGGCAATCACGAGCACCGTGCTCGCGTGTCGGTTTGTGTTTTTTGCGTTGATACATCGGTCGAGGGCGACGATTGTTGCTGTGTCGACGAAGCGCTCGTTTGTCGGTGTTTTTGCCAACCTCCTAGCCAATGAAGAATGGGACGGCGATAACAAATGAGTCCGTGCACCGAGGAAGAGCCGTGCGAAGCTGGGAGCGCATGGATTCTGATGAATCGACTTCGGTGTATTGTTGAAAAAATGTATCTCCCCCCTAGGAATATGAAGATCAATAGTCACACGACCACCGCATGCACGGGTATGGGTGCTCCGTCCGCTCGAGGACGCGTGGTCAACGGTCTAACCGCGTAGGCATGCAAAACATAAGAGTACCCCCCCCCCCCCCCCCCCCCCCCCCCCCCCCCCCCCCCCCCCCCCCCCCCCCCCCCCCCCCCCCCCCCCCCCNCCCCTCGCCCCCCCCCACCTCTCCTCTGATCCCCCTGCTCAACCATGCCACACGAACACGAACACGCGCTGAACGAAATAACGGAACCGAAACCACGGAATCGCCTGTCCACTAGGCGAGCGTGAACTTCGGCCTGCGCAAGTACGGCGGCAAGTCCGGGGTCAAGAAGCTGTTCAAGCTGCTGGTGGAGGACTTCGGGGAGGAGACCGCGGGGAAGCGGCAGATCGCGCTGCTGTTTGCGCTGCTGGACTCCGACCAGCCGGTGGAGAACATCAAGGCCCTCATGGGGGAAACGGACAACTCTTCCATCTTGAGGTAGGTCATGGGGGAGACGGTCCGTCTTGAGGTGTTTTTTATTGGTCCAGTACGCTCGGGGAGTAGGGTAAAGCAAACTCAAGGAACGGGAGTGCAAGCAGGGGGGGGCGAGGGGCTGAGAAGGGGAGCTAGATGCAGGACCGAACAAAGCATCGGAACACGGAACAACATGCCTTGGAAAGCCGGTGTTTTATAGGTGTCACGGGAACGAGCTGATAATTTTTGCGGTTTTCCGTAGAGAATCAAAGTGTTCAAGACCGGGGTCGGCGCGATGTCTACCGTGAGGTTTCCATTCTCAGGCGTTCTAAATGGGTGACCGCCACGAGAGGAGACACGGTTTGAAGGGAACGGGGGAGGTGTGTGGCATAGAAGGGAAGGGGAGGCGCTGCCGTGAACAAGAACGGTGTGCGTCTGTCCGTTCGTGCATGCGTGATGTTCTCGCTTCTCGTGTTTTTTTGATAACCCGCGAAGGGCGTCGAGGCTTTGACGCAGGCGATAAAATTATACATTCGTCGTACCACATCGGCGTAGCGTTGCAAGCAAACGACAGAGGTGTGTATGGATCGAAGTGGTGCGAAAAGTGTATCCTGCTGGCTCACAGCGTAGACCACGGCATCCCCCAATACTTGGCGTGCTGTCGGGGACTTGTCACTCCTACTCCCTCCCCACGCACGGTTGCGGTTCCTACCCCCTATCCTTAAACTTACGCCATCTCGCATGTTCGCCTGCGACACGATCCGCACCGGGAAACCTGAACCCTCTCCACCTGCTCGTCCTTCTCCTTCTCCTTCTCCCTCCTCCCCATTCGTACGCGCGGTCAGCTATAAAGTGACCAACGGAGGGCGGGGGTACGAGGCGGGGCACCCTCCGGCCGTGAAGATCGAGGCGCCGCCCTACCTGACGGACACGGCAAGGGCGACGGCGACGCTGAGGCGGTCGGGCAGCGTCTTCAGGGTGGCGCTGCGGTCGCCGGGGAAAGGGTACCAGACGGCCCCGACGGTGACGATATCGCCCCCAAGGTTAGGAAGAAGGGTACGAACGCGGCGGAGGTGGAGCATTTGGACAGCGTGCGGCCCTCCTATCGTGGTGTTTGTTCGTCAGTGGGGTTTGGGGTAGTTGACTGCTCGGGAGTTACCCCAGGGCAGAGGGTAGCATTCTTGGTTCTTGTTCTGCTTTTATTGGTGGGGGTGGGGTGCGTAGGTTTTCGCGTGGCGTTCAAGCCGGGGTGGGGTAATCGGGCAGGTGGTGGTGATTTGTGCTGGCAGTGTTGGCCTGTAGACTTTTTAAACGTCGTGATGTTCTGGACGACAGGAGGAGGTAGGGGAGTGAGGGAGGGCAGAAAGAGAGAGAGAGAGAGAGAGAGAGAGAGAGAGAGAGAGAGAGAGAGAGAGAGCGAGAGAGGCAGACAAGGATATGCAAAGACAAAGACGAGCGTGGAGGTAAGGGGTAGGTGAATAGCTGTGTTCGCCGTTGACTGATGAACGGCGACGCATCCCACGTTCCACGTGCAGATACGGAAGCGCAGGGGTTAAGCACAACAGGCCGAGGAGAGGCGAGAGCGTTCTCGTGTCTCCAAAAGCGATTGCACAATACCGGAGCTTGTCGAACGGTGTCACGGACCCTGCGAGAGGTGTGCACCTCACGAGTGTGTATTTTCTGTTTGCGCTGGCCTTGGCACTTGCCGATAGGAACTCAAATGGTGTGACTGCGACTGCGGTGGCGGCGCTCAAGGGGGGCAAGGTCGTTGGCATCGTAGTGACGAACGGAGGGAGTGGCTACTCCGAGGTGAGCTCGATAGTTCCGGCCGGTGGGTGACGTTGTATGTTCAAGTCCGCCCCGCGCGACGAATTTAACCCCTAACTTTGTGACATAACCGAGATGGTAGGTAATTATACCTTGCCACTCGCCGACACTTGACTCGAGGGGGGGTTGGTTGTCGTGGTGCATGTCGTGGTGCACCGTGCGTTTGAGCGAACTCTGAAGGCGAAGTCGGGGCCGTGTTGATGCACGACACGTTGTGCCAAGTATACCCCACAGTACAGAGGTTGATTTTCGTGTGTGAGCCCACAGAGTGTGTCGAAGAAACGCAATGGGGTACCCGGATATTAGAATGCAAGGAAAGCACCAACAACAACCACTGCAACACCAAGTAGTGGATTTCTCTAATTGCTGATGTGTTGATCAAGCCCGACGCAGATGAACCGGTAATATATGATAGGTCCAGTAACTCTTGTGCCTTGCGTGCAACGCTCGTTTCTGTTGCGCGTCGACCTTAGGACGACGATGTGAGGGTGATGATAGACCAGCCCGAAGCTGAGTCGGGTGGCAACGCGGTCGGCTTCGTCGAAGGGAGGATGAATTGCGCCACCGCGGTAGCTGTCATGGACATGGAGGTATATGTCGCGACACGTCAGCGACGCGCGCATCATACGGTGTCATGTGACACTGCGTTGGAGCGGTGGAAGACGCCGAGTAAAAACACTTTTTTTTTGTAAAAAAGAGGGAATCGATAGTCCTCGACAGACAGACGCTGGGGAGATTGCGAACCCGTTATGAAGGGGATCTCTAGATTGTACCCTTCATGTGAAGGGGGTTTCCACGTTTTGGGGAGGATAAGTTCTTCGATCGGCAGTCGCCTCCTCCCCACGACCCTTTCCCCTTCCGTGCGTAATGCGTTTGTTTCTTGGCCTTGTTTTTCCTCTTGTCCTTCCTTTCACGTTTCCACGGCAGGTGTCGGAGGTGCGGGTCGTGCACAAGGGTAGCGGGTACGCGAGCACTCTTCCGGCCAAGGTTACCATAGACCCGCCGCCGCCGAGGGTGAGACGCTGATGCCACCTTGCCCCCGTGTGGCGGCTATATTGAAAGACTGTATGTAGATGAGGTTCGCGGGGCTCTTTCGAGTGAAAAAAACGCCGTCAGCTATGTGAGCTGTTGAGCTTGGGAAACCTGATCACAGCTGACAGCCAGCCGTGGGCTGGTTCTGCTGCTGCTTTTATTTCCTCTTTCATCACCCCCTTGATGGCACTGCTGTGCTCTCATGAGCCCCACTCCAGAGGGATCCTGTTGGTTCCTTGAACCCACTTTCCCGCCCTCTTCAAAGTGGCGCCCGAAATACGCGCGATCTAGCACAGGTTGCGTTTGACGAAACGCAAAAAAGATCCAGTTTTTCTAGTTGAGGCATAGGTTTTGGTTCGAGGAAATATTTCTCTCTCGCCCTTTTCCTCGAACGTTTTTCCCCTGTTTCCCCCCTCTCTGATAGGTGTGCGGGATAATTCTTGTTGTGCTTACATGACCCAAAAATGCCAGACCCGCCCCTCCTTCTCTCTTCTTGTCCTTCTCATCTCTGTCGCAGGTAGAATACGCTGTCCCCGGAGCTACCGCGGAGGCCCAAGCCGTGCTCTCGCCACCTCCGGAGAAGGAAGTCTTGAGGTCGTGGCTGCCCCCGCAGCAGCTGCGGAGAGAGGTGACCGAGCTGCTCCCGGACAACCTCGTGCCCATGCTGGACCCCTGCCTGGCCAAGTTCTACCTCTCCCCCATCGACGTGGCGGACCCCAACTACTGCGTTTACTTCGACAATTCCGAGTTTCAGGTGTGAGAGCAGCGCCAACAAAGCCAGGAGCTGCTGCTGCGTTTTTATTTTTATTTTTGGCGACACCGGCGACTAATTTTCATTTGCCCATTTCTTGTTTCCGTCAATTCGCTATGCTGCCCCCGCCCCCCAACCCCTCCCAGGTTTTCCGTTGCGGTATTTGGTTGTCTACGCAGCTGTTAAGCTAACCCCAATCCCACGCCCAACGCTGGCTGACTTTCACGCCTCCTTTTTATCCCGTACCTCGCGTCAGGTTTACCCCAGTCAAAAGCTGGCTAGGTATTTCTCCTTCCTCGATGGGCCCCGTACAAGGTAAGAGTGGGAGGGAGCAAGAATGTAATGTAACGAAAATGAAGCGTTGCACCATTCGAAAGAAGCACGTGCGACGGAAAGCCTCGAGGTCAGCGGGCGCGTCATGTCCTGTTCAAGGCGGAACCAATTGCCTGAACACCAAACCGGAAGCTACGTCTTCAATTACTGGATGAATCACACACGAGGCGGGGCGCCCGTTTTGTTTTGTCGAGAAGCACTTGTGTGGCTTTGGGGCAACTGCCCCGGGTTGTCCTTGCCATATCAAAGCTACTGTATCAGCGAATTCTCCTAGATAAAACTAGCCTCTGCTGCTGATGTTTCTTTTGCTGATAGTAATGTTTGCTCACCTCTTGAAATCGCACCTGCTGTTCTGTCTGAGACGAACGCGAGCCTCGGCTTGTGAACGCACGGTTCCTCCGAACACACTCGTAGCCACCTTTTTGATAAAGAAGTAGCTCCCGCTGGGCGCTGCGGTGCTCCTCTACCCCAGCACACGATAGAGTTTCATTGTAAAGGGATCGAACAGACAGGAATGCGCACCTTACACTCCCCCATCCTACTCCACCGCACAGAGTAAAGAAACACACAGGGGTCACGGGTGTATGTAATCAAGACAGCAGCAGTCCCCTCTCGAGCAACAACGACGACCACAGCGGCAGACATGTGCACGCGTGCCGAGCTACCAAATATCCCGACCACGCCACCAACGGCCGCGACCTAACTCTACGGGACTACCGAAATTTCCTGGAAAATTATTTATTTCCATCTCAGATACCCGGTGGAGAAGGAACGCCCGCTGGACGCCTCGGTGTTCCTTCGCTTCGCCGCGTGTGGGGCCGCCTGCGGGTCTACCGCGCACGCCTTCCTGATCCCGATCGACGTGGTGAAGACTAGGATGCAGTCGGAGCCCAAGAGGTACCCGGACACGATGTCCACGTTCAGGACGCTCCTGAAGGAGGAGGTGCGTGGAATTGCGTGCACGCCTTCGTGCGTTTTGCGTGTGTGTCTGGCACCCGCTCTCATTAGAGCGGTAGAGGAAGAGAATGGGAGGGAGAGCGAGCGAGAGAGACATAGAGTGAGGGGGGCGGGGGGGTTGAGAGAGAGATGTACATTTATGCGTAGGTAAAGAGAGAGACTGAGGTTAGTATGCAGCAGGGTCCGGATGAAGGTTCTAAAGGGGCACCGGGAAGGGGGGCGACGGGGGAAGGGACGGTACTGCGATAGCGCGTTGTGTGTGAATGCGAGCACGGATGTGCATGCATTTTGTTCCTGGTCGGATCCTGCGACGTGCGCGTTAGTCACTGGGAATGTGTTCGGCTAGACGCACAGGGTCGGGTGTGAGTTTGATTGCTACATCTCGTTTCCCAGCGAGCGTACACAGGCTCGGCCCACCATCCGCGAACTAGCTACGTGGTTTGGGGAGAAGAGAGCCGTTCGGGCATGACCTCCTCTATCTCCGATTTCGATTCTGTTCAAAGCGCGTGGTGTGTGGAGTGCTGCAACTACGGGCCAAGAGCCAAGTGCTTCGATCCTTTTCGAAACGATTTACGTTGTGTTCTTCATCCAGCAAGGTCGTCTTACATGCTGGATGTTTCAAAACCATTGTTGAATAACGCTCACCTTCTTCGCTCCCATGCATCTAGTACGTCGCCACCATTACCACTGCTGCTGTTGCAGCTGCTACGGCGGCGACCGTGCTGTTGGTCGCTTTCTACCTTTCCGTTTTCATCTATCCACTACCCCGCCGCCGCCGCCACCGCAGCTTTTGCTACCACTGTTGGTATGACGTCACGCTCCATCGTTTCAATTTACTCGGGTTTCCTATATGAATCCAGGGCGTCGAGGCTTTCTTGCTCGGGACAGGGGCGACGATCGTAGGGTACGTATTTTACGGGGGCTTTTCTTTCGGGCTCACGGAGTTCCTCAAGCGGCGCTTCGTTGAGCTGGCGGGCCCAGACTTGGCGGCGCTGTACCCCATTCCAATTCTACTGGGCGCAAGGTGTGTATGCAGGGCGGGGGTGAAGCGCAGGGGGGGGGAGGTATGTCGGGGTGTGCGCGGGCGGGGAGAGCGAGGGCCAGCGGGGGTTCCGCGTCCATCCCAGCTGAACATCACTGAGCGAATGCTTGGTTTGGTCCCTGCGTGAAACCACTTTCCTGCTGTTGCTGTCTGTTTGTTGCGTGCTTCTTGTTTCTCGTGTTCGGTGTGTTGATGCCCCCACTCCTGCGGTTGCTGTTGGCTGCGTTTCTGCTTCTTGTTGATGGTAGCGCCATATCGGCCTGCTTCGCGGCCACGGCCGTCACCCCGTTCGAGACCCTCCGCATCAAGACCGTCACAGTTCCCAACTTCCCCAAGACCCTGGCGGGTGCGATGTCGGAGATGGTGTCCACGGGCCGCGCTGGAGACCTCGTTGCAGGTGCGTCGGACGAAAAAAGAGCGCCCCATGTGTCCATTGATGAGCAGTCGCGACGTGTACTTCTGATTCGATTCTACTGCTGTGTTGCTAGGCGAAGGGCGTCATGACCCCCCTTTCCACTCCCAGGGCGTATTGGTTGCAAATTGATGGTGAATGTGTACATAGAGTGGGCGAATCCTTGCACATGCACGCAGACAAGGCCTCGAGCTAGCCTGCGCTTCGCAGAAAAAGGAGGTCCAAAGTACCGGCCTTGTGGTTGTGTCGTGGTCTGGCACTGCCTCCTACATGTACTATCTTTTTTTTTGGCGAGTGCGCTTGGTTCTTTCGTCGTTGTGCACTTGATAACAGTCTGCCCGGGTGTTGCTATTGTTAGTCGGCGGAGGTGCAGCCGCTGGCGAAGCCCCTGTTCGCGACGACCGAGTTCGCCACGGCCTGCGACCCGTGTTCCTTTTTCAAAGTAGTCAACGTCTCCCCTTGGCAGGCACAACGAAATTGTACGTACTGTACTCGAGGCGCCTCTTCCGCACGGGTGGGAAACTCTTTGCCCTCTTTCGCGCCGCGCGCGTGTATGTATTTAAACCTTGTAGAACGCCTGTGCGTCACGAACGTGCGCGCTTTAAACGTGCAGGTGTCCCGGTCTTGCTGCTGGCCGAGATCCCCTTCATGATGGCCAAGTTCGCCGTGTTCGACGCCTTCTCCAAGCTGGCCTACAACGTCTTCCCGCAGGCGAACGAGTCCGTGGCGGCGTCTCTGGCGATCTCCCTCATCAGCGGCATGGTCGGTGAGTTGCGGCCCTGCGCGGCGTGGTCCGTGTGTGCGGGGTAGGTGCAGGTTGGGGTTGAGGTCTGCTCGTTTTTGTTGGTGGCCTTCGTTCGTTCGATGGTCGACGACGGACACTCCGTGATTCTGCAACGTTGAAGTACTCCTAATCGGCGTACGTATGCATACATATCTAAGTTTTCTGTTGTTTTCTGCTGGTGTTACATGTTTTTTTATCCTCTCTTTTTTTCTCATTTTTTCTTTTTTGTCGCTACTCCTTATTCTTCTTGCCTTTGTAAAGCTGGAGTGGCGGCGTCGTTCGTCTCCCAGCCGTCGGACACCGTCTTCGTCGAAGTTAGCGACAAGGAGGGAGGCAGCGTCGGCATAATCGAAACGGTCAAACAGGTTTACAAGGAGGGCGGGGCGGCGGCGTTCTACAAGGGGGCTCTCCCGCGGGCGGCCAAGTCGGCCCTAAACATCGCGCTGCAGTTCTTCCTGTACGACTCCCTCAAGCGACTCGCCAACGTCGCCCCGGACGACTTGAAGGTGGGCGTGGTCGGGGTTTGCATGTGCGGTGACCTGCTGGACGCGATGAGCGGCGGTGGGAGGGTGCCCATTTGCCGCTCTCCTGTGGTAGCCAAAATGATCATTGACATCGCTTCCTTCTTACTGTGAAGCGAGCTTCCCCAACAGTTGGCAGTGACGCCTGTTTTTTGTTAGAGAGAGGAAGGAGCGGGGCGATCCAATCACATTTCCACAGCAGTTGACTCTGTTTACGTTGTCGGATAAAAACAGAGTGCGCCGTGCTGGCTTGCGCTCCTGCATGGAGTTTACATTGTCTATTGCGGTGTCTGTCCTTTGATATAACGCGTCTCAATTTTTTCTCAGGATCTGAAGCCGATCTTGATAGCAACGGCATTTTTTCTCTGTTTTTTTCCCGCAAGTGCTGGGACAGTGCTTTGATAGCTAGCACTACAAGCTCTTGTTTTTCGACGAACCGCTAGTGCCCCGTATTACGGGTGTGTATGGGGGCGTCCATATGTTATATGTGTTACAACCGACCGATGATATCCTCGAGGCGAAGAGGAGAATGAAATGCGCGAACGTCCGTTCTGTTAGGTTTTCTTCGACGTCATGTCCGGCTTGGAAATGGGGGCCAAGAGCGCGGCCGACATTGCTCCGACCATCGATAGCGGCAGATAGCCCCCGGATTGTTCAAGTAATATTCGTTCGGATGACTCGTCAGGAGCGCGTGGTGATACTGGGTCGTCTCTTGTCTCTCTGGTCCTCCCGCCTGCCAATTGGTGGAAGAGCACCACTTAATGATCCCGGCATACCGTGGACACAAGCATGGATTTCTCTACGATCTCCGCTAGAACAAGAACACCGAATTAGATGGGTGGTGGTTCTTCATTGTTTATGAGTCTTTCTTTTCCTCCAATCTCTTCTCCTTGCGTCAAAGACGGCAGAAAGCGTTTCATAGGCCATTGCTTTAGACGGGTGCATGTTGGTGTGAATTGTTTGAAAACACTAGTCGCTTCTCGGTTTTCCCTGTTCGTAGTTAGGCACGCCGTGTTGGAAGGGTTGCGCCACACCAAACGTCGATGGGACACACGAGTTCCGCCGCGCATGAGCAAAGAACTGCGCACATAGTAGATAGAAGTGACAATGAACGCGCGGTGTGGACTTGCGTTTGCTTCACCCCCGAGGTAGTTTTTGGAGCTACGGTCACATCGTCAATCTGATCGTGTTGACTGGCGCAGCAAGTGATTGGTGGAGTGCCCTTTCGAGGAACAATCATGGCCGTTCGATGGCCGACGCTTCCAAAGTAGAAAAGTTGTGCTGCGTTCGCGGCCGAAGACTGCGGGGTGTTGCTTTCAAGATGCCCTTATCTCGGAATTGGGTCGCTGTTCTCCGGAACAAGAGCGATTGCGTTGTGTGTGTACGGTGCGGTTTTGTGCGGAAAGTGGCTGGTTGGGTGTGGATGGCCACCGTGTGTCTCGCTTGTCGGCGTGACGGGAGTGTGTTTGTGTGTTTTGAGTGCGACCTCGCATCTAGGGTTAGCTTGTGCCGATGCCTTGGGAAAGTTGCCTGGAACTGTGTCTGCGGCGTACGGAAATTGTCGGGGGCAGTCGACAAGTGTTCGCTGCGGGACTGCGGGATAACGAAATAGACCTGGACCGAGGGTGTGCATGTGAAGATTTTCCGATTGTTTCCCTTCTGGGTGGAAACCGACATTGCCTACACGTCCAGTGTCATAATCGGAATGTGGTGGATAGATGATACGGTGGAGGGTGGAGAGGACACACATTAAGGCAACATAATGCTCTCTCCTCACATTTAGTGGTCGTCTTGTAAGACATTGTGTTTCTTTCTGTCCTCCATGCCCTCCTTGGTCTTGCACAGCGAAACGACTAGCCTTTGGGGTGGTGGCAGCAGACAGTTTTGTCAGCGGAGTGCGAACCAAGGGGTACAAAGCTACTTGCTGGCGGCATGACTGAATAGCCGCTCGACAGGGCGGAGTTCCCGCACAGGTTGCGATTTAATGCCGGACTTTTTCCTCTCCCTCTGTTTTTGTTGCTACGCGGAAGAGTGAGAGAGAATGTATTTACCGATATATGTAGCGAAGACCTTCGTAGAGAGCGAGGAGACAAGTATAGGCAACACCTATAAGAAGAGAGTAGGCACTGCGTCAAGAAAAAGGATGGACAGCGAGGGGGGGGGCAGGAAGAACGGAGGCTCCATGAACTCCGCGCACGTGTTTTGCGTCGCTATGTCGTGCTTCCCGTGAAAGAGGTGATTTTGTGTCCATGTGTTTTAAATAAGTGCGAAAAAGTTATTCAGGGGGTGCGCAGGGCTAGGGCGGTGATCTTGTGCCGCAAGATCCATCCGTGTCTAGTGGTGCGAAGAGGCGAAGTGGCAAGCGATGGTCGGCAGTGACGTGATGGCGAATATGCCTTACAGGGAACAACGACGAAGTGTGGATCTTGGTTACGAAAGGCTGACATTCTTTTGAGAGGGACCCAGGTAATGCTTTGTCTTAGCCATCAAGACAGAAGCTGACACTTGGAACGAAGGAACCGTCATCAGCGAGCCATCATCGAGTGTTAATAGAACAGAGTTCCCAAGCAGCTCGGGACTGCTGCTGATGCTGAAGCTCATCATTCTATGCCCGCCCGCGTTCAAGATATAGTCGACAGGCCTTGAACCTGAGAGCATTGGGAAACCTCAATTGGTTCAAGTGTCCGGGGATCCTCCACCCTCCACAGCGGAATTCACACTACCTTGAGAGGCAAGGACACGCTAGTTCCATGCGCAGTTTGCAGTTAGTTGGAGTCGCTGCTGGCGGCTTGGGCTGCTGCTGCAGGGTCGAAACCCGTCAACTACTGCTGTGGGTATATCTCGAGCAGGTATTATAGTATTCCAGTGTGTATTTATTTTTCCCAATGTTTGGCTCCACCGGTCCACAGGGTATGGATATGGAACATCCCTACTCTGTACAACTGAGGCATAGACACAACAGCAGTAAAGCAGACTACACCGTAGAGTCCAGATGACGCTGAAAAGTGGATCGCTGAGTTGTCGCCCAACTCCCGTCGATTAATCTTGCTGAGGCACGAGGGCCATCTAGTCGCGACTCCGACGGGGTGATGATGGTATGATGTCTTCGCATCCGTGGGTGGTGCTATTGTAAATTGTCTTACATGTACAAATATACACGTTCTCAAGGTCGTACCCCACACAGGAGGGCTCGGTAAACCGGCGTACACGTGACCTACGATGTAGTTCAGTAGACTGTACCGCAGGATTACTTAAATACTTAAATTTTATACTAAAACAAACTCAATCAATACACAAGACCATTGAAGCCTATCCGTTCGAGTCAACTCGCTCATAGGGGGGTGTTGAAAATGATTTCAGTGGAAGGGTTGAGTAACTCCTGCTGGAGCTACATGTAGCAGCTTGGTGTGCCGCATCACGAAGAGATTCCTGATGCCGCCCCTTGTGAAATTCGTGATCTCTCTGGCACGACGCACTGAAGTACTTTGGATCACTTTTTAGCGCTGCATATCTCACGAATCGACAGCTTGGGATTGTTGGTGTGAAAGGTGGCCGCCTTCTCATGAAGACCACTTTCCAAATGTCTACTTCGTTGTACAACTACTGCAGTGCTGCATGATTATCCTGAAGGCGAAGCAAGATGGACCGAACACAAGGCCAGTGCAGTCCCACCGGCGGCAATCAAGATCACGCTAGGCAAGTTTCCACGTTTAGAGCACCACCTTGTAGGGGGCTGTTTGAGTTGGTGTGTAGAACTGGTGATATTGACTTTGGTTTGCGTTGTGTCTTGGTTATGGTACTGGTAGGTGTGTGATATTGGTATAGGTCACGGTTGGTGGGGCTGATGGCCTTGGGTAGGACAAGCACGAACAGGACCAGAACAAGACAATAGAGGTGTTGGCCGCTGGCATGTTTCCTACCACCTTGCCGAAGGCAGATGTCAATCGCGCAACGACTTGGCCCACCCGTCCCGCCCTACGCCACCTCCCCCGCTTTGAACCTTCCTCTTTTTGGTTTGCAATGCTTACTGACTGCAGAAGTGGCCAGGCCGCTGAATCTGAGGAGGTTGATGCCATGGTACGCTCTGCTAACCATGTCGACGGGAGGAGTCTTGGTGTTCCCAGTCTCCCTATTGCCATTGCGGTGAACGATACAGTTTATGAGAGGTGGGCACGACGTACCGAAGAGTAGAATTAGGGAGCTTTGATCGTTGACGCACCCTGCTCTGTTCCACATTCTTGTCTACCATATATCTGGAGGGCATCATCGCTTATGGTTTTCCGTGCTAAGCAACTTGTGGGTTATCTAGGAATGTAAGTTGTCGAACGTCTGAAGGACTACGCCTGACGCCGATATCGTGCTAAACCAATGCCACTCCCTCACGTTTGCTTGTGTCGGTTATTGCTCGCACCCGTACCCTCACAGCCAAGCAGAGGCGCAATGCGCCATCAACGATGGTACGGCCTCGGCCCTCTACCGACAGCAGCGCCAACCAAGCCAACGCAGTCGTGGTGCCCCCGCCGATGCTGCTTCTGCCGCTGCCGTCGCTACAACCGCCGCCGCCACCGCTTCTGCACCATTCGTGATCCGTCCTCCACCCGTAACCCGTCCCGATGTGGCCGTAACGCCCCCTTCCGAAGGGCCACCGGATCCAACTTGTACCTAGGGCGGTGGCATGGCTCGAATGGGACGCGATGAAGTCGGGATTATTGGAGGCAGGACAGAAGGCGATGGCATCGGTGATGAAAAACCCGTTGGATTGATTCGAAACCCTGCGAACCAAGTCGGCCGGTGCGTGGGTTACATGCCGGGTGGACCGGACGACAATGGCATGTGAGTGTTACTTCATGGGGTCCTTGAGCAAGAGCGAGGAACCACTAAGGAAACGTATCAAGCTGCTTTTGTGCCGTGAAGACTACCACGGTGGGTGTCGCATGAAATACCTCGCCATAAGGCTTCGAGCCCCTTTCACGACGCGACTTTGGATAATCGGTATCTCAAGACCTTGCTGTCCGAAAGGGAGGAACGCCAACGTTTCCACCCGCAATTCGCCACCCTGTTATGAACGCCTCCTTGTCTAAGCACCACACCCCCTTTGTCTGCACGTCCCTTGATGCACTTCCCCCTTCATCAACGCCCCCATATTCTCGTGTCGTCGAAAAATACTTCAAGAAGAACGTTCTCGATGCACGAGGACGACGAGCGCGACGCGGACAAAGTGAGTGCAACCGTCGCCTTGAGTCTTGAATACATGTCCTTTCTACACCGTTCCGTAGTAGGTGGTCTGTCAGTCCTCATTTCCGCGTCACTTGCATATGCACAACATTTTGGGCTGTCATGTGGTGGCGAATGAGGTTACGCCTCGCCCCGCCCCTCGAGGCTGAACATGTCAATCCCCCAATCACCTTCCGCACCCCCCTCCGCGCGCAAAGCTGCATGTACGTGCGATGGGTGTAGGCTTAAATGACCACTTCCTCTCAAGGGTAGCCACCGACCGAACAAGGAAAAAGTATTTCATTGAAAAGTAGAGCGTTTGGAAGGCGAGGGGGCACGTGTTGAGTTCAGAAAGGGACTGGCTGGCAGTGCAGCTCAGGAAATTGATGAGCAGCGTTGAACAATGTATCGACGAATTGGAAGGATTACGACCTGAAAGAGGAAACAAGGAACATGAAGAGGTCTGTAGACAAACTCGAGTGATAAATCCAACACCGCTTTTTAATGAGAGCATAAAAAAAAAAGTAAGTTTGCAAATTTTTCTCGCAACATTTCTTGTGTACTTTAGTATGGGAGCATTAAGTTGCGCGAAAAGTTTGGAAACGTTCGTTTTTCACAGTAATCGCGCGATCTGGAACAAGAGTTCGCAATATTTTCTCGCGATAAATGTGGCGAACAAAAGTTTCGCGGCGAGACTTGCGCCAATCCACGTCAAGCACCTACCCCTACCACACACATAGACCCACACACGCGCGCACGATCCATGCGATAGATGAATGACCACGTCATATTATTTGAACGACGAGTTGGAATTGCCCGCAATGGCCAGACCTGTGTAGGACACGTAGACTGTAGATATTTGTAGAGTCGAAGGTCTTCCGAGCTTCGGTTGGAATGCACAAGCCAGGTTTTATACGACCAACTCGTTTCCCAAGCTTTTGTTACACTGCCTGTTCCGCGGTGTGGTATTAAGCGGTGTGCCTGCTTCTCGCCGTTACTAAAAAAACAGTAAATGATCACACCTCCGCATTCCACCAGCCCCGTGATGAAAACTTTCTACGTCCGATAGTGAGCTTGTGACAAAAGTGTTTTCGACTATGGTTCCCGACTAAAAGTTACCAAAAACTTAAACTTTTGACGCAATCTTATGCTCCCATAAAAAGCGGCGTAAGCTGGGTGGGAGGAAAAGTTGGGATCAAGAGAAAACAGGTGAAAAGATTAGCAAGATGGAATGCAGTAGGATAAAATAGTGCAGAAGGCAAGGGAGGCCTGGAGGGGAACGTGAAGCAGATGCGGCAAGGGATTTGTGGCATGGTAGGCAGAGTACGCGGGGCCGTAATGGTAGCAACATAGCGAAGTATGGACGGTGGACTCGTCAGCAGGGGGAAGGGTAAGAGGGAGGAACTGACAGGACATTATAGCGGACTTGGAGTATTGTCGGAAAATTCACCTTTTGACCAAGTGTTTTAGGAAAAGGTGGACACATGGGCCCAGGGAAAAGAAGAGGTATCGAAGGCAGAAGTTGGGAACGTAGATATAGAGCTAGAGGAGGAATTCACTGAGAACGAGATTGAGAGTTGTGTGAACGCACTGCAGTGTCAGTGTCGTAATGCAGCAGGGGCGGATGGGATAGTCAACAAATTCACAAAGCATGTGTGGGAAGGGATGGTCTAGATGATGGTGCTGCTGTACAATGGGGTGTGGACAAGGAATACGCGCCGAGTAGATGGAGGGAAGGGGTGGTAGCAGGGAAGTTGCACCCACTACTCGCAAACTGGCACCTGGATACATGCACCAAACTGACTATTTTGAAAGAGCGTAGTCGTCCCGCCGCTTGAGTACGCCAGAAAAGTATGAGAAGGAAAAAATATAAGGTAGTTTTAGAGGCGGCGCAAATAAAAGCAGCCACAACCATCTTAGAATGCTCCAAGCGCACAAGTAGGGCAGCAGTTCACAAGTAATACAGCAGCAAGGAAGGGCAGATATGGGATCCAATCCCTATGAAACTGAAGAGACGCAAGGAAGCTGCAATGGCAGTGTCGTGTGCACGATATAGGAGACGACGGGGTGCCGCAAATAGTTTGGGAGGCGGAATGGCAAAACAAGGCGAGGGGTAGACAACCCACAGAGTGGGCTGAGGATGTAAAGGAAGTATGGACGGGGTTCGGAATTGACGAATCCGATACGTTGGAAGCTGAAAGCCAAGAGGGGTTCAAGAGAGAGAGAGATCAGTTGCTGTTACTGAAAGAGAAGAATTGAATCTACTGAAAGAAACCATGGAAAAGGGGGTCTCGAAGTATGTGTACGGAATGTCATGGAGCAAGGGGTGTGGTGGTGCGGTCGCCCCGGCCCGGTGGTCCAGGTGGTGTCCTCGAACCTTACTAGAGGTCAAGTCAGGGGTTCGAATCCCGGCGTAAGCGAGCTTTCTTGCAAAGTGAGTTTTTCTCCCGCTTCCGCTCCTGGCGTAATGGATAGCGCTAGTTCGTGTGTACACAGAGGGAAGAGAGTGCTGAAATCTTCTCGCATTAAATCTCGAAGGCAACGTACCACAGGAGGGGAGGGTAGAGAGGGGCCGTTCTGTGTGACCACGGGTTGGAATAAACGACACGAGTGCTATGAGCGCTGATTTGAAGTGAAGGGGAACCTACAGTATTGGACCAATGGGTGCAGGGTGCAGGGAAGAAGCTGAAGGTCGAGTTCAGGACTGGAGACATTTACAAGTGGGCTGAAGAGGCCGGAGATGATACGGATAGGATACATAGGATAGGGAAGATTTTTTTAGCCACCTTTGGCAAAGTAGGAAATAATGATTGGCCATCGGTGGTCGGTCCTGTGGCAACAATGCTCCGCCCCCTAACCTCTATCAACTGAGGAATGCAAAGTACGCCACCCCCCCACCTTCCCCCGCGCGCGAAATATACGTGCTCATCCCTTGCTATTGTCAGCTTCAATTTCTGTTTGTTGACAAAAGTTGGTTGTCGTGCTTGCCTCGGCCATTGTGCACTACCGCCTTTTCGCTGTTCTTTATGACTCATGCATCATTGGGTCTGTTCTTGGGCGTCGGGCGTGGTGGGTGGAGGTGAGGGAGAAGACGATCCTCGAAACCAAGCAGCCGATACCAAACCAGATGAAGAAAGCAAAGGGGGCGAAACCGCCGACCAGCCCCCTGATCTTACAGCTGCTGATCCCTAAAGGGATGGCACAGGTGAGTCTGACGATCGAGATGTTTTCTCACGTAGCACTACTTCAATCCTCATCAAACCCAGAGGTACACGGCCCGCTCCGTCGTGACAAAGCCCATCTCAGCCTGCTTCGGCCGTGGGGTATATCCTCAGCCATAAGGTAGGTGTGCCGCAGAATACGTCCTTGATTTTTTGTGCGCCCCTGTTTCGTTTTCGGCCATACGTTTGACATCGCAGAGCACCTTCAACTGCCTGTGGTGGACGCTGGAACCCGCGAGTCCTTGCCGCTGGAAGAGGAGGTCAACAGACGGCTGTTGAAGCAAATCGATTGGGCGCCGCCCGGCTCTGAGCCTCTAACGAGGTGCGGGTGTTTTCCGTGCCCGTGTTCGGCTTGACTCGGTGCTCGCTAGTTGTGGCGCTCGCAAGAGAGGAACACCGCTTTGTTTTGGCCCAACCTTAGCCCCTCGCTCCGGGCCGACCCGCGCGCGCACAGAGGGGTCCGCCCTTTGAAGTCAAGACTGTTCGCGATGAGGGCAAAGGGGACGGGAACTGTCTACCGCACGCTGTTTCACTGTCGCTGTGGGGCCATGGAGACGACACGCTGGTGAGCGGTTTGTTCATCGAGTTGTGCGGAGAGAGAATGGGGAACACTCATCTGTTGCTTGTCTCGGTTATGGTGACTACAGTATGTACGCCCACCTTCCGAGAGACAAAAGTTGTTGTCACCTTTCCTCATTCTACTCTGCAAGCCTACTCTCGCTCGTTATGTCACGCCATGGCTTCCTGTGCATGGCTTCCTATGCCAGGAAGCTTGTTGTGGGCCCGCGTCTTTGCGACTGTGCGTGCTTTGTAGGAGGCCAACGCCTCGTCAGTATCTCCTGTATTCCCTCCGTTCGCTGTACCAGGTACTACGGTCGTTGTTGAAGGAAGTCTTCCTGGACAGGCCCAGCGAGGCTATCTTGTTTTCCGTTTGGTGTAAGGAGCAAAAGCGGGTAAACGAGGCGACCGGAGGAAGCGCCTCCTTCGAAATGGCAGCCGGCGAGGTTAGCCACTACCCTTTCCGGAGAAATGCCAATCGATCATATTGGGGGGTGTTACCATTGTGAGGAGGTGGCGTGTCAGCCAGTAGACAGGAACCCTCCACGTTAAACTTGGTTTTTACAAACCAAGCTGTCTCCCTTACGCTAACCGAACACGTTGCCGCTACCCTTTCCTCGAGCAGTTGCGGGCGGAATGGCGCATGGTTATGGAGGCAGTCAAGACGCCGTCAGCCCACCTCTCCTCTTTCCACGTCTTCGTGCTCGCCCACGTCCTACGACGTCCGATAGTGGTCTACGGGAAAAATCATGTATACGGTGCCAACAACAGTGAGGCGTTTGTTCCGTCTGACATGCCCGGGTAGGTGAGAGATAGTTGACAATCCCGCCATTTGGTTCGAGCGGGGAGGAGAGTGAGAGGTGAAGGAAGACAACACCCCTTGCCGCGTGGCCGGGTGGAGGAAATAACAACACTTCGCTTGCCCAGGAGGAGGAACTGCGGATCTCGCGCCTCTTCACAAGAAGTCTCGGCACGGAACATTGTATCCTCCAAGCGTGAGCGTGCGCGGGGGTGTACGAAAAACAAGCGTTTATTTTGTCTTGTTCGTTTATGCCTCTTCATTGAATGTCAACCTCGCAACGCTCACCGCAGGTCAGTGTTCCGTGCGAGAAACAGGCGCGAGGTCCGCGGTTCCTTGCCGGCACGAAAACCGAAGAAAATTGTAACCGACACCCAAAGGTGCGGGACCTGGTTGAATGCCAATAGATCGATGTACATCTGCCCCCCTCCTTCAAACAACACTTTTGAGCATCAAGTTTCCTGCCCCCGACCTCCACATCAAAACTGGCAGGAACTACCTCCCGACTTTGGAGCACCAAGACAAGTGCTACAAGTCAGCGATTGCGGTGGCTTACACCTGCCCCGCTGTCGGTAGGGCTGGCCACTTTTCTCCTCTCGTCGGGATGTCCAAGCAGCTGAAATATATTCCCTCGGTAGACGAGCATGGAAAAAATTTGCGGGTTAGGTAAGCATCGTTGGGTTGACGTGACCCTGTATCGGCGGGATGCTGGGGGCGGACAGGGGATGAATATCATGGCACTGCTGTTGCTGTAGCATGTCGATCTTAGCGTATGTAGTTTGGGTGTTTGTCGATGTTGCCTGCTATTCCTAATTCGACTATGTAGCATGAAGGATAGCTGTGAACGGTGACGCACGTCGATCCCGGGAGTGACTAGAAAGTTTCGCGAGTTTAGATTTTAGACGGGGGAGGGCGCGCCGTACCCAGCCCCGCCGCCTGTTACTTCAAAACGAACACCCTGTTGTCGAAAAGCCAACGTCTTAGACAACAAAGGGGACACGGGTCACTAACTTTCACAGTTGGCCATTATTGAACGACCGAGCACAGGTAGGCACTTTGAAGTTGTCTGCCTCGATGGCCACTGACTGCTGTCGCGCCACGCAGAGGTATATTTGTGCACCGAACCTTTTGCTCCTTAATTCTACGATAACCTGATATCTACAGGGATCCCATCCCCAACTGTGTGAAGCCCCCAACCTGAGAAGTTTTCCTTGTGGATGTACATGACGTCATGTGATACATCATAGAGACGGTCAGACTTGCTTGTGTTGCTTGACTCCAAGTCCTTCATACTTGATGACAAAATAAACAAAGTCAGACCTGGAAATTCCGGACAAAATACACTAAAGTTTGGGTGACTCAACCAAGCTCCAGTTCAGTGGCCAAGGAGAAAACGCGACAAAGAAAGTATGTGTGGGACCACAAGCCGGAGCTGGAGGCTTGATCCAACAAACAATACTTACATTAAATGATCGTAGGCCAAGAGAAACAATACAACATTATTCGGCAGTCTCAGCAGCGTACCCGCCATTGTGTGAATACCGTTCCACCTGGAGCAAGACTGGGATACTCGCAGCATGAAGCCACCGATAGAAAAGTACAGTGGAGAGTCTGACCCACGTGCGGTGGTAGGCTCGTGATATTTGCTTGTTAAGTCGGGCGTCTGAGGATCGGGGAGGCACGAATGCACAACGTCACCTTTCTTTGTGGATCAAGAAGGTTGAGAGATGCTCCCTTTCACCGTCTTGTTTTTGCCTAGCCGTATTACTGTTGGGTACCTAAGATTGATTTCGGAAGTGTGTTTTGCGTATCATCCAGGACGTCCTGTCGTTTTCTGCTAAGATCTCAGGATACGGGGGGGAAGGAGTCTAAGACGGCATCCCCACGATAAGCGAAAATACTAGCACCTACTCAACTTACCCATCCAGCCCATACGGTCCAACCCAGTCGCGAAACGAGCACAGGTCCTCTGTCAACCCGTCGGAGAGAACTGCTTGGGACTTTTCCCTCGCGTTCACTTGTGTTGTATCTTGTCATCGCCAGTTTTCTTCGGGGTTCTTTCGCGTTTACATTGTACTTCTTTTGTAGCTCGTCATCGTTGGCACCATGGTTTCAAGGTCATCGTTGTGCACATATTTCTTTGTTGGGTCTGGAAAATTGTGGAGGGCCAACTGAAACGGGATCCTTGAAAAATACCACTGTATGAGGTGTCCTGCGTATACGAGATTAAAGCAAACTTGGGACTAGCAACGTGAATATCCGTCCGCTTGCTTCAACAATTTTCTCCCTTCGTTCTTCCTGTGTCTCGTGTGCTCGAGAGTGTTACTCTCTAAGCAGTTGCGGCTTCCGGTGAAAAAAAAAGCAAAGCGTCAGACAGGCAACGCCGACGCCAGCTACGAGTTGCTATACAGTGCCGGCCCGCACTTAAGAACCTCCTTTATTGGACGAGGCTCAGTTCTTATTGGCTGCCCCAACCCGAGCACCAGTTCTTATTTGCCAAGTTCTTATTTCGTCGTCCATTCTTCTCCAAAAAGGGGCATTCTTGTGCTTACAGTATTTTAACATCATTTGCGATATTGTCGGCTGTCAACCATGAGCAACACTAGTACTGCTGTCGATACAACAAAATACCAAGGCATGGAGCAGCAACTGTCAACCTTCTTGGTCCACAAGGGTGACGTTGGTCCTGCGTACCCTTCCTGATTCACTAGACTCTAATGCTCTCAAGCGAAACCGCAAGGGGGAACACTGAAAATGAAACGTGTCCCTTGCAAGTAGAGTGACAAATTTACGTGTCCCATGCATCCAGGTGACAACGGCAAATACCGGAAATGCCGAAATGCCGCCAAAATTCCACTGAACCAGAATTCTACCCTTCAAAGAGTCAGCCAAGTATACACATGAAGGAGCGCACACGCAGCCATTCGTCTGAGCTACTCACCCACCTCTCCTGGTTTTCAGAGCTAGCCGGCAATTCGGATCCAGCCGTTGTGCGATAGGTAATCATCTCCGTTAGGATTTGAGGAGGACGGAGTCTAAAGCTGTAGAGAAGCACTGCGCCTGTTTGCTCCTTCCTACTGCTGCTTGAGGCTGACTTGGGCCCTCCAAAACTCCGACAGGTACGAACAAACTCCTTTATGTGTGGTCGAAGATGGACTGCGTCTTTGTGCAAGCCCAACATGCTACCATGCACAACATACTGCTGCTGCCGTTCACCTGTCGCTGCCCTTCCACGTCTACCTGCCCATGACACATGCTGCCACTTGATGCGACAACATCTGGGAACAACCCGGGTACAGGGAGTACCCCCCCTACCCATACACACACCGTCAAAATTGAACAACCTCTCATTCCTCCCTTTCCACATACAACTGATGTAGATGCATGAAATGATACACTCTGTCTTTACTTATGGTCCGCGCTGTCCACAAATGGGAAGGGCAGCCATACTTTCTGCAGACACACGGGCGAGAGAGGTGACCATACCCACTGCATTTAACACACACCCACATGTCGGTGATGAAACCTCAACCACACGCCTCTCGAGTCTATCGGCGGTCACGTCAGGAGGCAATGATGCGATAATGTTCTCCCGTGCCCTTCGCACATTTAATGACGTGCAATTACACAACACCGTCCCGCACATGCTCCCATACATCACACACCAAAAATAAGTTGATGACGAAAATATACACACCCCGAGACGCGCTTGCTCCGCAACCACATAAGGGTGCCATATTAGAACACCCGACAAACCGAGTTCCCCTAAATCTTCCGTCTACAACTTGCCAACAAAACATGCAGAGAGATACACAAGATGGCTACCAAACTGCCTTGTTGAGCCTGTTACTCACAGGGGAGATATCGCTGTATGCTGTCTGGGAAACCGTAGACATACAGGTAGCTTTCGCTCACGCTATGGATTCATTGCTAATCAATCTTAGACTTGTTTCTATAGATAGAGATGGATTTATTTGTTCAGTAGTGTTATATACGACACCGGTGTCGTACTTCCTTATATACGACACCTTCCATTTCTTGGCCCACAGGGCTCCAATCGGCGTACAACAAAATGCGCTGTGTAGCCACGGCCCGCAGCTATCAGCCCATACCATTTTGGGTCAAATCG
>CACKRE030005275.1:140341-160547 GCA_902602495.3 Ectocarpus sp. CCAP 1310/34
CCCCCCCCCCCCCCTCCCCCGCCCCCCCCGCCGCCGCCACGACGGTTCCGACGCTCCTTTTTCCCTTGCTCCTCGCCCGCACCTCTTCCCCCGCCGCCGCCTCCTTTTTTCTCGCCTCGCTTGCCACCGCTGCCGCGCCCGCCGCCACGACTGTCACCCTTTTTCCCTGAGAGAGCAGCAGCAGCGGCGGCTTTGTCGAATTCCTTACGGGTCTTCCAGACCGCCTCGCCGCGGGCATCGCTCACGCGCCCGCCACGATCAGAAACCTCGCCGATGTCGGCGGTTGGTAAGGCAGCCTTCGTTGTCTTCGTGGAGCGCTCGCCGTGGCCGCCACCGTCGCCGTCGTATTCATTTTGGGTTAAAATACAAAAAGCGGAAACAAGTGTCAGGTGGGGAGGCATGGAAAGAGGGGGGAAACAAAGCGGGGGGCAGATGTATAACAGAGAAAGGATATATTCTTGTCACCCTTACGGGACTTGAGCGCTGATTGCATGAGCGAAATCAGATCAAAATAGTTGATGGTAACACAAAGAAAAAGACAACGTACTCACTTCTGCTGTCGTCTTGTGGGTATGCTGCCGAGCCACCGAAGTCGGGGCGATCAGCGCGTCATCTATCGTGATTTCCCGAGGCTTGTCCAAGAGCGCTTGTCGCCTTGTCTGCAAAGGATTGCGAAGCGTCACCAGTGGGGGGGCAACCATCACGATCACATCCATGTACCTTCTTCTTGCAACGTCAACTCAAACAACCGTTCGACAGGGGTGCTACTGTGATCGATCGCACACAATCATTGTACCAAACACTTGAGAACATTATTGTACTGCTGTGGAGTGTACGTGCGTCTGTGCTTCTTGAATCTCCATATCCTGACCTCCACACTGCTCTGCCAATACAATGATCCTTCCCATCTTAACATACAGGGGTAGTCTCTCACTCTCAAGGCGGGCGGAAGGTCGGCAAACTTCTCGTCGTCGCCACCACCACTACTATCCGCAGCTCCTCGTGCCTCTCCTTGTTCCCCCTTGCCCCCTGCGCTCCCTCCATCCTGCTTTCTTTCTCCGACACCGCTGCCGCCGCTGATGCTGTCACGCAGGAAGGACCGCACGGTCACGTCACAGCGCCTAAGCAGCATGAGCCGTCGCAGGGCGAAGTCCGCGGCGATGGCCGCGTGAACTCTGTCCATCGTTTGCCTCTGTGCGGCCGTCAGTTCCAGTCCGTCGAGCAGGGGCTTGCTCTTTCGAGGTCGGGTGGATGCGTGGGTATGGGGGTGGAGCAGGGGGAGCGAGCGTGCGGGCGTTGTGACGCGCATGCTGTTGCTGTCGAATATCAGAACTGTATTCCTTTTGCCACGAGGAAACGGAACGCCGTGGGGAGTTTCACCTCGTGAGAGCCAGGTTTACGTTGGCGGTGCTCTACAAATATACTGCAGAAAACCGTGCATACATGTAAGCAGTGTATCACACCGCGTGCCATTTCTGCACGTTTTTCAACGCACCACAAAACACTGGTTCCTGATCAACATTCCCTTGCACCACACACAAGAAGGAGGTTTGCGTGGGTGTTTCGCGTTCCTCACCTCTTTACGTCTCCGATGCGCTTCTATGCACAGGAGCTGAAGTTCGGAGCGCATGAAGTTCAGTGCCTCAGCCCTAGAACAACGGGTAAAATAGGAAAACGAATCGCACAGCGAGCGAGCGAGTGTAGGGACAAAAGGGGCAAAACAGCAATGAAAGGGACGACACACAGACACAGAGCGCACAAGGGAACTTGATGCTCTTGGTCAGCCTCTGCAAAATCAACCTCTGCGGTGAACGGTGTATCCATGTGTGGTAAATGGGATGTCCTCTTGCGGACCTCACACCTAATACTGTCCATGTGTACAGTACACCTAACCCTCAATTACACGGCAAGGTTCCCAACCCAGATGCAGGCGCATCATTGCCGTGCGCACATCAAAAGACACAAACTCTTCGTTTAGGAACCACTGCTCTAGGGCACTCCGCAGGGCGCTACAGGTACAGATACCCAAGTCCTTCCCTTTTGCGCAATTGGTATCGTCGCACAACCTCATCTTTTCGGGAAAGGTTAACCTCTCCTATGCTCTGCGCCGATCTACGTGTGCACGATATGCAGTGAGGACGCAATAAATAGCGCGGTGCAGCTCTGGTGTGGTGTGACGCAGTACAGTCGACCCCGCTTTAAGGACGCTCGCGTTAAGGAAACTCCCCGCGTAAAGGAAACTTGTTCTGCTGAGCAACAGGGGGCCCAGCAGAATATATGATGATGGGGGTTCCCCCATTTTTCTGCGGGTCGTACCCCCCTTTTTGTGTCCTGCGGGCCTGCGGGCCGGTCTTTGCACGAACCACGCACCATAGTGAGTGCAGAAGTAGCGACGCACAGGCAGCAGAAGTAGCGAGCGGTCTGCTGCTGCAGCTGTAACTGGGTGTTGGTATGGATAGATTCCTCCCATCTACCGGCGGTCCATCTGATGCCGCCAAAAAAAAGAGTCGTGCATAACCTCGTCCCTCACCGAGGGCGAGGTTATCTCTCGCTTGGAGGACGTTCGATCCTACAGATAGCGCCCACAATTAAGAAACGTCAAAATCGGTTCGAGCCTCACCAATCACTTCTTTTGAGTCGAAGAACCGGCCCAAGTCGTCCATTTCGTAAATGGCATTTCATCTTCCTTGGACTGTCGCATCCTCCCGATTTCTCTTATTCCGTAGACTACAACAAGTACTTCGTATTTTCTTTTTTCTGTCTTTTGATCTCTGAGGACAATCCACATCATCAAGCCCTCAAGAGAGGTGGTGGAGAGTGCCATCAAACCCGTACAACAGCGGAGAGCATATGGTTGTCCGCGATGTGTGGCAGGACTACAGACAGTACAGCACTCACTCACTGTGAACAGCAGGGGCGCGGGGGGGCGGGGAGGGGGGGACTCTGCCCCGTACAAAAAAAAATGCACTTCTGTTCAGCTTGGGAGGGGGTTGGAAGCACCGCAGATATCTGATGTCATGGGGGTATCGCACCATCACGTTTCTTGTTGGGGCGTTCCTTACGTTGTGGCCGAAATGGAGCTATGTTTCTTAGCCCTTTTTTCTTAACAGAATTTTTCTTACCTGCGGACGCTATCTGTATTTGAACGCAAAGGGAAGGGGTGGCGAGTACCGTGAGACGCAGTACCTTCTTTCGAAGACCGTTCATTCGTTTACTCATGAAACTCAACAGAGCCGTACAGCCAAGCCGCGGGAGGAGGTTCAGGGAACTCTTCGCGACATGTGGAAGGAAAAGCCATCAGGGTAGCTTTTGGTCTCCGCCGGGACAGTGATATGTACTGGTGTTCCTCGGCGCGACGCTGAAATACGCTCCTTTTTTTTGTTTCACAAGAATGAGACAAATATATCTTCTTGGACTTTCCTCCTTCTTCCGCTGCCGGTTATGCAGTACATTAGTTGGCCAAGTACAAACTGGTGTACTGTATTATAGTTGTTTTCAACACGTCCCCAACTGCTGTACACCTCATTTAANGGACAGTGATATGTACTGGTGTTCCTCGGCGCGACGCTGAAATACGCTCCTTTTTTTTGTTTCACAAGAATGAGACAAATATATCTTCTTGGACTTTCCTCCTTCTTCCGCTGCCGGTTATGCAGTACATTAGTTGGCCAAGTACAAACTGGTGTACTGTATTATAGTTGTTTTCAACACGTCCCCAACTGCTGTACACCTCATTTAAAGTTTTGTAAATATGTTCGACGTCAACAAACGGTTGCCAGTCGTCTCGGCGATGCTGACTTTTCGTACCACCCCCCTCCTTAGCAAAAGACGCGTAGTTTGAGGTATAGCATGCCTCCCTTGATCCCGGGGATGATGAGGTATCGTCCCCTGAATCTTAAGGACGCAACCCCGCTTTAAGGACGCTTTTTTTCGGGAAAAACCATGTGCGTCCTTAAAGCGGGGTCGACTGTAGATTGGCAATATGAAGCTTAAGATTGCAGTGGTTGCGCTACTGCTGTGCTACCAGCAGCAGCTCAACACCGATTGACAGACGAAATGGATATACGCTGATATTCAGTACCTCGAGGTTGAATCATCGGTGTTCCCGTCTGGTCTCGGCATTCCGCGTGCTATCGCAACATTCACGATCCCCGCTCCGCCCCCAGTATCATCCGCTTCTTCCGGACGGCCATCCTGGTGCCGAGCTAAAGCTGCCTCGAGAGCCCGTACTTGCTCTGTTATCACGACGGAGGATTTTTGAAAGTTGTCCTCGCCATCCTGATGCCCGACCACACTAAGATCAAGGTCGGACAGGAGAAAACTATTATCTTCCAGAGCGACGTCCATGACACGCGAGAGACGCAGGGGTGGACGAGACCTGCCTCCTGTATGTTCGAGGAGAAGGAAGGCGGAGTGAAGACGCCAGTTGGATGGTGTCCATATCCCATTTGCGTCCCCCCCTTTGAAACTGACAGTCCCGTTGCAACTCAAGTCTAGCGCGTTTGCTTCCAGAGCAGCTTGTCTCCCTCTCCTTTCCACCAAACATGCGTCGGTGTAGACCTTGCGCCCTTGCAGCAGCGGCAACGACGTGCTTCTGCTTGAGGTTCAGCCAAGGTTGGAACCCCGTTGCCACTCTGAACCCCGGTTTGACCTCTGCGGCGGCGAGAGCTACACCATGGTCTCGAGCGGCTCAGGTGGCTTCAGCTCGGCCATCCCAACACACCCGAGCGAGAGCAGCAATTGCAGCAGCGGTAGCACCACGTGATCCCTGGGAAGCAGCTGGACAGGAAGCGAAGGAGGGCGACGAGAAAGGGGAAAAGAAGGTTATGCCACGGTGAGTGTGGGGTTCGTGTACATAGTTGAAGTTGGTGCGTGTTCTGGTTGGCTCGGGCAGCAACTCCTAACCGCCTCAAGGGCCCACAGCTCGACGCTGCGAAGGCGCTACGGCTCGCCACTGCAACACTGGTACAATGGTAGTCACAAGTGTCAGGCGAGCGTAGTAAAACCAGGGCGGTGTTGGTCTAGAATTCTGCGTCGCGCTCGCTGTTGGCTTCACTAGATGTAACTGCTGTAAGGCGTTCGTGGCTGCTGACCTGACCGATTCCTTGCGCCGTCCAAGCCGTATGCCACAGCTGCGAACGCGTCGCACCAGGCACGTACAATGTTGACATGCATGGATTGCAGGACCCCACATGCAATAATTTACTGATATCGCCAGAAAGAATGGGACCTTCCGCCTGTTCGTATGTTTACGTTGTAAATTCCTCAACTTGTTTGGCGGTATTCAGTCACGTAGTCTCGCTTTGTTGACGTCGTTTCGTGTCGTCGACATACAGGGGGCCAGCGCCTCCGTAGCTAGTCTCATAGAACGACGCCCCTGTGTTCCACACCGTGCCACCACCCCCTCCTCACACAACAATACAAATGTGAAACCAGCTTGAAGATGGACGACTCTCCAATCCCGGAATACCTGATCGACATGCTTAAAGAGTCGGGAGACATCGATGAAGACGGCAAACCCGTGAACGACTTCTTCGATCCGGATGAGGACGACACGTTCGGCACTCAGAGAGAACGGGATCGCCTCAAGGAAGAGGTAAATCGTACGTCAGTTACACATTTTGTTTGTTAATGAAGAGCTTCGAAATTTGAGGGTGTGCCGAACGGGCTATGTTGTTATTGCTGTTGTGGGAGGTTTTTGTCCTTGTTTGGTAGTAGGGCGCAATGTAGCTGCCAGCTTCACCTTAACCCCGACACACGAAAGCTTTTGAAGTCACGAGGAGTTCCAGACGATGGGTTCGACGTCGAAACCGCTGCACACTTTGAGAGGGGGCTGGGAGAGAATCAAAGGGGTGTTCTGTTCGACATTTCCGATGTTCCTGGCATGTTTCCCAATTTCGTGGATTCTGCTCCGTTCGACCTTTCCAACAATAAACAATGCCCACCGCACGCGGATGGCAGGAACTCTACTACAACGACGTGCCATTTGGGGACATGCTTTTCGAGGGCAAGGCTGGCGGCGAGAATGCGCAGGACACGGGCAGTCTCATGGATACCTCCATCAACAACGCGGTATTCGAATATGGTTTCCCGGTGGAATTCTTCCTCGACATGCTCTGCAGGTATATACGATTCCACAAGGAACCAACCCGTTTTCCTCTCAAGAGGTGTTACGAATGGCAAAGGACGTCATCGTTACAGAGACTCTTCGCCATGGCTGAGAAAAAATCGGGCACGGAAACACAAGCCAAGTGCAGCTGTAACTCAGCTTGGCGAGGCGATTATTTGGCCTCATAGACACCAAACACGATGGGGCCATTTAAGCCACGTGGACGGTTTCGCACCCCCCCCTTCTCGATATTGCTGTTGTATTTCTGTTGTGTTTACCGAAGGTGGGGAGTTACCCTGCCGATCAATCAAGACCGTCGGCTGGGGGATATGATCGACGCGGAGCAGGCGGCGGCACTTTGCGAAGCTCTCACGGGCTTGGATGCTGCGGATGTAAGCCAAAAGTAGAGTCGGCAAGAGGCAATCGAAAGAGGAAGAGACAGACAGAGATGCGAGGGGCGGGGGGTACCGAGAGAGGGAGACAAGAGACAAGGACGCATGAGACAAGCATTAAAGGGTTTAGTGGAAGCAAGCAAACAGAGAGAACACGACAGTTCATACATATTGTCGAGGGAGCCTACTAATATGGGTGTGTCTCGATCTACCACAATACCCATTTATTCTTCTTTCCTTGGAGATTCAGTGAGGTACACGCAAGATCATTTCGTTGTCTTCCTTGCGCCCGCCGTTTTTTACTCTTCGCTCTTGGGTCGGTTGACTGGCATCGTCTCAAACAAGGTTCGGGATAACTACCTCGACGACTCCCTGGAAGATCTGTCGTTCGACCTGGACATCCCTCTGCCGGATCTTTTCCAGGCTTGCGCCGCACAAAAGTGAGCGTTCATTGCTCGATCACGCGGCAATGCCCAAGTGCCACGTGTTCATGGGCTTGCTGGTGGGCCTGGCTCGCACGAAAGGATTGTGTCCATGCGTGTTTGCATTGAGAAGATTGTAGTTCGAGGCCGAAATATTCACGTTGAACCTGGGCACAGGTTTGCCCGAATCCTGTACCGCGTCCTCACGCGTATTCACAACTTTGTCGTCGTCTGCCAAGATTCTGGTTGACATGTGTTGTTAACCACCCCAGCTCAACCCAGTTCTAAACGCTGGATCTCAACGTACCAATCTACTTTCCGGGCTAATCAACCCTAACTTCCATCCCTGCTCTCCGCGCAAACAGCACCCCCTTAAGTTTATGTGTTGCAAGTGACTCTTTCAAGGACAAGAGCTGGCCCACGATGCGCTCTGTAACACTAGGTTTGATGTTCGCAAGACGCGGGACAATACAGACGAGTGTACTGCCCTACCCCCCCACTCAACCCGCTCTGCCTCGAACAGAATCAACCTCCCGAAGGGCGGGGACACGCACATCACGATCGACGAGTACAAGCTTCTCCTGGATACCGTTGTTGAGGGCGGGGAGACGAGCCGCGCCCGCAAGCTCTTCGACGAGAGCCGCGTGACCAACCGCTGGACGGGGCAGAAGGAGGCCAACAGCAGGGAGCTCAACCAGGAGGACATTGCGAGGGAGATACAGAAGAACAACGCCGGCTTCGGCTGGAGAGAAGGTCCCCCCATCCTGGGAGACGGGGAGGGAGAGCTCCCCCTCGAGCAGGCCCACATCGGGGGCCGGATTTTCGGGGAAGAGATCTTCGCGTCGGGGTACGCAGATTCGCAGCACCCCGGGGGGTGGGAGGAAGGGGGGGATGAGGGTCAAGACGATAGTTTTTTTTTTGACGACTTCGGTGCGTAGAAGCAGGTAGGGAGATGCCTGCACGATTTTTTGTGGTTCGCGGAAGCATGCAGCTACAACGAAGTTCCTCGTTTGGGATACAAGTACGCATGCAGGGGCCAATGGCCTTGGGACGGAAGCTTGCTGATTTGAGAATTCCGAGTTTACCCGGGTGACCTTGTGTTTCATGGAGGCCCGGATGACTGGATGCACGATGCTACCCTTGGTGCGCGTTATTGAATTGGTTGTCTCCATGGGCTTTTTGGCAGAAAAAGCAGTGTCCGGATTCTAGTGTCGGGATTCTAGTATATACTCTGATAGACTTAGTCCTGGGTTTGGTGTATCATTATTAGATAGTACGTGGTGTTTTCTTTCTCTGGCCTTCACGAGGCTCGTTCAGCCAACAACGTCGGTACTGACCTAGCGGGTATCGAAGGGCAAGCGCTTCTGACGTTCTGCCTCGCATCTCCTCTCCGAAACGTAGGTCCCCCCAAGGGTGTGCCCCAGTCTCCCCGCGGACATGAATCGCCTATTGCAACGTCTTTCCATTACCCACGTCCGCCAGCGCCGGCGGCTCCTGCGCGCACACGTTCGCCGTAGTCATCCGTTGCCGCCCGCCCAGCAACCGAGCCGGCTGCTGTTCATGGAACGCATGGCTTCGCCAGCGGCCTCCGCCTCCTCGCCTGTGGCCAGGGCCGACGGTTACAATTTGGGAAAAAGATGTGTCGCACAGCAGGAAGACAACAGACTCGGGCTTTGCTGTTCCCCAATTGCAAATTGGAGTATTTAGCCAGCACAATCCCGCAAAAACAAAAAAAAATCTTGTCCGAAATTTCGATACTTAAATCACGTGAAAAATGTGATTGGAATCGATACATTAATCAAGTGAAAAAACTGATCGAAATCGATCCATTAATCAAGTGACAAATGTGTGATCAGAAACCATACGGTAATCAAGTGAAATGTGTCACACTTCCTTGGTTGGATGCCCACGGTAGGCACGGTGTCTACATCAGCAGTAGCGTCCGCGAACCCACCCGAAGTTTGTTCGTCTCGGCCAACATTATATAATCTACCTCAGATCGACTCCAATAACGGTTTCTTTCGTCTGCGCGAACATGACCACAACAACAACCTTACAGACTATTGCTGTGTGTGCCTGACTGATATGTATGTGTGCTACTGCTGTGGGGTGTCGACCAATGGTGGGTGGAAGAACAGACCTTCTAGATGGGGGCATGCGAACAAACATAACGTAGGTTGCGTCCTCTGTGTGTCACACCAGTGCGGCTACGTGCATCCACACACCCCTTGGCATGCCGGTTCGAGACCTTGTCCGTCCACATTACAATGCCGCCAAAGAAGAAAGCCAAGAACATTCATGTTCATGGCAAGAATGATAACCCGTAATTTCTTCAGCACCAGTAGTCCTGCTGACCAGTATGACGATCCATACAAGGTTCCCTCCGGAATGATTTAAGGAGATGGATCGTCGTCAGCACAAGTATTTCAACGATTTATTACGTGATCGTCACGCCCGGGAAACGAACTTCAAGGAACGGGTAACCTTCAGGGAAAAACGGGTTAGAAAGGTCGCGGAAGACCGGGCTCTTCGACAGAAAGCGAGGGCTGAAGCAAAGGCTCCACAAAAAGCAGCATTGCTAAAGAAAAAGGAAGTTGCAACAGAAGCATGGATTTGGGAGCAACAGGCCGACCGAGAAATTGCTGCACAAGTTGCTGCGGAAGTTGATGCGGAAATTGCTGCTAAAACTTCTTTTGCGTAGTGACACCCTGCTGTGTCTACCACCATGCGAGTGGTGCTGTCGAGTATCGAACCTTCGACTTTGGCATGGCATGCCAGACTTCGGTCTTTTCGTTTGGAGCCCTTTCATGTTGAGGAGGACACCCCGTTGCTCGCGCTCCACCCGTCTCTTGTCGGTCTCTGCGTCCGTAGTCGTTGATTTCCTGTTCGCGTGTCATCGTCTTTTCGCTTCGGATCTTGCTTCGCAATTTATGTCCATAGCGTCTACAGTCGGGCGGAATGGTTTTCGTTTTTTTTCCCACTGCACCTACGTACTCGTACAACAGTAGTAGTAGTAGAAGTAGTACGTGGTTTTTACCCGTTTTGTCTGACGATTTTACCATGCCGTGCAAGCTCGGTTGGTTCATGTTAATGCTTGCGGAAGTATTGCCATGTTCTTTCGGCATGTACTGTCCATAGCGTGCAGACATGGCGGAGTGGCCTAGACTATCTGGAATCTATCCTGCACTTCTGCGATTGGCTTGCAGAACCTTTGTCGGTAGTAACTTAGCCGTCACCACGGGAAAATCGCAACTCATAAGACTATAGTACAGTACGGTTTGCGCCCCTCCTAAGCTCGGTTGGTTCGTGTTAATACTTGCGGCAGTATTCTCATCTTCTTTCGGCATGTCCATAGCGTCTACAGTCGAGCGGAGTGGCCTTCACTCTCGAACCTGTCCTTGATTCTTTTTTATTGACTTGCGGACAGAAAATTCGGCGTTCTTGCGAAATTTCTGAAATGTAAGAAAAAGAGCAAACGACGCCTGATTATTGGATGGTGCAGACAGTTCCATCCCTGGATGCAAGTGCAAAGCTGCCTTCCCACTTGAGCCGTCTCTTGCCTACAATCCCTATCAAATGTCCCCTCGATCGAGGGGACATTTGATAGGGATTATAGACAGCACCTGGCGGGAGCGCGGTAAACGGGGCACGAAAAGGAGGTTTTCAAGACATTTCTCTAGAAGGAAAGCGAGACCTTCTAACCCAAGCCCTAGGTTGCCCGGTGCCTCCTATCAACGGTGGGCTAGGTACTTCTTCCGCGCTTGCCCCTAGTAGCGCTTTCCACCCAAGGATAGACAGACGCGGCGCATCGCTGTTGAACCCGCGGCGTAATCGCCCCCCGATTCGACCTGTTCATTACCCTCATACTCCTCCACTCTACAAAGCATCCATTATAAAGTAGAGTCGTCCCCGTGTACCCTGGCACCCCCCTGGTCGAGTAGTTCAAAGGAGGAGAAAATCGTGCCATTCTTCGCGAGGTAAAGCAGGTGAAGAAGATAGGGACAAAAAGTGTCCCCAAAAGGCGATCTAGTCCTACATACCTTTTTTTCGGTCATTTAGACTGTGACTACGGGAGAATCGACCCCGTTCATCGATTGTTAGCCCAACTGTAGTTCAGTGGACAGAAAAAGATGCTGGGCAGAGAGAACGAGACGGTATTACATGAAGACGCCAACACCAACCAACAACACAATATTGTGTACCACCTTCTTCTTATCCACCCTCGCCGTCACGCGCCATCTCGTTACACGACACAAACGGCACGACAGGGGATTTTGGAGTCTTCTGCTTACTACTCTTCACTACAAACATTATAGTAGTAATACCTTTCTTCGTGTGACGCCTAATAGTAGTAGTGCCTTTCTTGTGACGTCATCGTACCCAGCAAGCACACGAATGGCACTTGCAGAAAAAATCAACTGGGGAAGCAGCCGTGGGCACACGGGAATTTATTCCAAGATATGGTCGAGAAACGCAGATACCACCTTGCAGGGGGCACAAAAAAACAAAATACACCCAAGGCACCCGCCCGTGAAACATCAGCACCAGCAGCATGTGATTTTTGCGCCGTGTATGTTTGACCTTACAAAAGTACAGAAGTTGATTACGCGATGAGCGAGGCGGTCCACGTTGCTTAAATCTTGAAGAGAAGTCCAAACCGTATCAGGAAGAATGCGTAGGCTGGACTAGTCAGGGCAAACAGGAAAACGAGCACAGCGGTTGCGATGATCGTGGGCGTGTGTAGTGTAGCAGGTGTTGGGAGAGTTTTATCGCTCCGGGTTGAACACAGGGTTCGCTCTTGCATGACACAGCCTCAAGCTGGCTTCCAATCACAGCTGCTCTCTTCGCACCTGATGCTGAAGAACATGCCCATCAGGACTTCGCACCTGATCGTGAAGAATATGATCGTCAGGGCGTTCTCAACAAAGAGAAACCATGGGGCCGTTCTTCCTCGGCCCGACACCAAGGTCGCCATCACTCCGATCCAAGTGACCGTGGCCTTGGTGCCGGGCCGAGGAAGAGCAGCCCTTGACCACCATGTTCTTCAGAATCAGGTGGGAAGACAACAGCTGTGATTCTGCGCGGCCTTGAAGCTGGGTTATCCCACGAACGGAACCTGTGAAACCCAGAGCGAGAGGAGTCCCGGGACCCGTTAGCAGGGCAGTCAGACGAAGACGTGGCACGACGCAGGGAGGCCTCCAGCTGCACGGCACTTTGCTTCTGGAAGCTCTGCAATGTGGCAGTGAAATGACGGTCCACCAGTTGGGCGACGTTTTCTGGAGTGGCTTGGGCTTGAAGTCCTCGAGGCCAAAATGTCTACAGGCAGCCAGGCTGCACGGCCGATGGCGTCGTCATCGGGATGGAACTTGATGGAGTCGGCGGGCGATCCAACGCTGCGGTGCAAAAGGAAAGTCTCCAGGGCGTATCACGTACAGCGACGGACCGGATTGTGTCTGTGACGTGGCGGGTTCAGCATCATCAGTGTACATACTGTGACCGGGTTGGGTCGTCTAGTTAGTAGAAGTGGAGGATAGGGGCCAGAGGGGCAGACGACAGAGTCCAATGGTGGGAGAAAAAAAAAAAAATGCCATGTTGTATAGTTTGGACCCAGGTGTGCGGGCTTTTCGGACCGCACCTACAACCTTCGAAAACGCGGCCCCAGCACCAGATCTTCGTGCCAACGCCCATACCACTCCTCAATGACGTTTTCCACGCTGGAACTGGTGTTCAAGTCGGGACTCCGAAAGCCGGATCGTTGTTCATTTTGCTTTCTAGAACAGACTAGATTATGAATGCATATCTTGGATTGAGACAGATGGCAATCACAGGACAAGTTCATAGTGTTCGCACATTTGGAGAGGATCGACCCAGACCAAACAGCCCTGACATTTATCCATGCTTACCCAGGCCCCTTGTGTGCAAGATGCAACCGCGTTCGCGGAGAATCTACGGTAGCGCCATCATGCATCAGCTGTCATGCATGATGGATCATGAGACTTGTACACCCCCCCACCAGCGAAAAATGGTTCTTCCCTATCTGCGGATCCCCTGGGCCGACTCCCTTGTCCCACACTACTGCGCGTGTCTGTCTGCCTGTCTCTCTGCCTGTCTCTGTCTGTATCTCTCCTGCCTTCACTCCTGAAGAAACTATGAGGGGATCTGTTTCGTCCATGTTTCAGAACAGGTCTTCCTTCGCTCGAATAGGCATACGGCGAGGATCAAAGACAACCACCACATCACAACGTCAAGTGGATGTCGGTCAGGTGATGTGGTCTCCGTCTCAACAGCGGATCAGGGACAGCCGCATGGATGCGTTCGCTAGGCTGGCGGGCGAGCGGAGCGGACGAGACCTTAGAAGGTCGGGTGAAGACGGGGACGACGGGGTAAACAAGATATATTCTAGTCTTGAAGTTGGGTCGAAGGATATAATCAGCATACCCTGGTTGTGAGGCAAACCATGCCACAACAGCAGCAGTATTAGCAGTTGGGGGCAACAACGTGTAATCTTTTTTGCTCCATTTAGTCAGACGCCAACCTACGGATGGTACTTGTACCGCAGTACTTGTGGATATCAGCCGCCAGGGCGCGTTTAATCCCATGCTGTTGGACATGTTGTACCCTGTGTGTGCCAGGATATAGATATCTTTCTTGTGCATCTGTACCGGTACGTGCACTAAATCATGTTATTGGATCTGCTAGAGGGAAAGGGTTCCGAGCTCCGGATGAGGTGCAGTAGCCACATGTTGTAGGGCAAGTTTTCTCCGTTGATCTATTCGCGCAGAGAGAGGGCCCAGAAAGAGAGTAAGCATGGGGGGGTGCCACAAGTGGTCCGTCTGCCCGCTCACGCAAGCAAGGGACACACAAGTAGAAGATCTGTGTTTTCTCGGAACGCTTCGAAGGATCGGTTCTTCCAACACTTTGAATGAGTCCGTCCGTGTGCACCCTGATTCTTTGCATCTTAGACTACTCGAAGCACATCGTTACCTGCCACGATAGCACAAGTGCCATCGTTAAAATGCTCCAGCATCCTGAATGCATCGTTGAACCCAGAGCCAGTTCCGACAAAAGCCAGTAGAAACTAATGGGCGTAGCCTTTGTTCTGCACTGCTCCTCCCCGTCGGTTATTGCCACCACCAGAGCGAGCGTATCGAACTTAGCTTTACAGAGCGATTGCTCACACCCGACACCTGATTGGCTGGACGGATATGTCCCACACCCCTACACGACCTATGGTCACGTTCCACAGGCACTTTTAGACCGGTCTCAGGACCAAGAGGGCGTTCGTGTGACCTCTCTCACGAACTACAGCAGTAGCTGAAGATGCATGATATGGATGTCTGCTGTCCGCTGTGCACCACACGCATTTCTCCGTGCGAATTAATTTAGTCACATCTTGAAGCGGCACCAGATGTAGAGGTTGCTGGTGGCAACATGCGACGAGCACCGGTGTAAACCGGTTGGTGGGGTAGACGAACAAAGGCTTGACTGAAACGGCAGGCGGACAAATTCCGGCTCGTTGTCCCAATCCCCGCAGCAGTGTAGATGGATTGCTCCATTCTCATCGAGTGGTACTGCAGAAACAAAGGCACGTTACCATGATTTCGCAGGCAAGATGCACAGACAAGACTTATATCTCGGTTCGGGGCTGTCCTCTCGACGACAGCGGCACATTAGTGTGTCATCCTCAACCCATGGTGCGCCTGGACGGACTTCTGGCGATCCACGTGCAGGGGCATGGGTGATCGTCCGGTGGTCGGTGTGATCGGCTGTATCTCGGCTTGCCGCTGACCAGGCTGCTCGAGTGTGCCAAATTGTGTTGGGTTGGTGCCTTTATCAGTCGTCATTGTGATACCGTTTTTCGCAAAAAAATACTCTGTGCGCTTGGTCGAAACCTAACCCCCGATTTCCGTTGTCCTGTGCGCTCCATCCCCGTCCCGCAACGTGCCGATTCACGAATTAAGCTGGCCTGACCTCCACCGATGGTCCGTTTCCGAGGTGGGGGAGTTTTGGCAGACGGTGTCAGATTTCTGCGGCATTAAATGGCTCCACCGCGGGACCGGATCTGCGTACACTCCTCCTCGTCCTTCTCCAACGCTTGGTCCGGAGCCGGACATGGGCGGAAAGGAGATCGGGCAAAGGGGGGTGCGAGATCGGGGTCAGGGGCGGGGTGATGCGATGACGGGTGCCCTGTGGTTCGAGGGTGCCACGCTTAACTTCGCGCACAATCTGATGCCGCTCCCGACAGATGATGAGGTGTGCCTGTGCCGTCGTGTCGGTTTGGTGTTATTTTTTTTTGCTTCCTGCTCTCCAACACAATATAATAGCCTCACAGGTATTGTTCTCAGATTGTGGTGATTGGTGGCGTAGTGCCTTCGGACATGATCGTCATGGGCATCGGATGTGACTCGGTCCTCCCGCATCCCAGTTCTGAGACGCAACACATCTGGCATCTTCAATAAGGAAAATCCTCGTCATGAGGAGCTAGCAGCCGGATTCTACACTTTGTTCATGATGTCAAGAGTGTGGAGTTGATTTTTGCCCAAGTTATGATATTATTTCCAGCTCAAGAGTTTGACCCCGCTCCTCATTTTTTCGTGCAAGTTCCGCACGAAACGACCTATGTAGCCGCACGTGTAACCTATATTCTTTGCGACCCATGTTGTGGAATTACACGATTCAAATCCTATAACACCGAGCTTTCAAGTGGAACAATGGGTTCCACTTATTTCGGTGCGGGTTTTTTCCTCGCCAAATGTTGTGTTATGTTAAGGAGCTTTACTGTCTTCGCCAGTGGTGGACATCCTTTGTTATTATTTGTGTGCATTCTACCGTTTTTCGAGTTAGCTTGTGACCTCAAAAACCAGTATCATTAGGTCAAAGATAAGCAAAGAGGAGGCTGGGGGTTCAGAACAGTTTTATTTTTCGAGATCGAGTTAACGTCTTCATTTATCTCGGCAATTCATTTCAGCACGCTGTTTTCACCCGAATAATCCCACTTGCTGGCGGGAGCGCGCCCGAGACACCCCGTCAGATGCCAGCCTTATCGCACGCCCTCGATGTCTATCGTTGTTTCGGCAACAGGTCATCGTGTCCGTTTCGGAGTCAGCCGAGCTGGCGTCGAGAAGGCTCACCGGCAAAGAGCTTAACGTGTTGGTGGCGAGGTGAGACAAGCCAGTACTGGGTGTAGTTCACGCGAAGCGAAGTTATCATGACTACGGGAACACGCTTTGTTCTTCCATCTTTCGGTCATTCGTGCTCCCTCTCTCTCTCTCTCTCCCTGCTCTCGCATTTTTGCCACTCGGCAGATGCGCGCGGGCATTGCGGTCGGCCGGTGTTCGCAAAGGAGACAGGGTGGCGGGTGTGCTCGTCAACTCCCAGGAGGCTCTGGTATGCATGCTGGGGGTGACGGCGATTGGAGCTGTGTGGAGGTGAGGTCGACACTAAGTACTTGTTCCTGTTCGAGCAGCGTGTGAACGATCATATCTTGTTATGTCGACCAGTTTTCCGCGTATGACTGCCGTCCCATCCACGCTGATTCGTGTCGTTCACTGGTTGTTGTCTCGCCAAGCCAGGCGTGTTCGTGCGTGTGTGAGTGTGCGCGTGCATGCGTGCGCGCATACTTGCATCGGATGTGTTTGCCTTTTGTGCGAGGGGCCTCACCTCACGCTTAACAACAACGTCGGGTGGGCGGGTGCGAGGAGGGGCGGGGAAGGGCTCCGCGTTCCCCACACCGGACCTTGCCAAAACATGCCATCCTGTTGTCTAGATTGTCCGTCGTGAGAACGTTGCTGTCCTTACCACCTCCCAACCCATCGCCCCGCTCTCTCTCTCGTTTCATTTTTCGCCCAACTTGGCTCCAAGCTCCTGTTCCCCAGACTTCGGGGTGGGCGGGGTGTCCGACCGCCTAGGCCAGATCTCGCCGAAGCTGGTGTTCTTCAGCCTCGGCTACTTGTACGGCGGGCGGTGGCACGACTGCCGGGGCCTGGCCAAGGACGTGCTGTCGCGACTGCCCGGTGTGATGCAGTGCCCTTTTCACCGTTTGTTATGTATCTGTGTCACATGTTTTGAGCCCAAAGGCGACAAAGGTTTCTTCGCGTTGTGTGTCTACCTGTCGTGTCTTGAAGGAGGTGAAATGGGTGGACGTAGTGTGTCTGTGCGTGGGCATTCTAGCACGCAGCTTGCATCGTGTTTGTCTGCCATGATCGGAACTGCTTGGGGAGCCATGATGTGGCTTCCGTTCGTTGCCGACGTGCCTGCCCCTTCTCGTAGAGGCGTCTCGAATCCCTATTTGTAGAAGGCCGCGGCGGTGTCGAATCAGCGCCACTTCTCTTACCCCACGTTCAGGCGAAACGCACGTTCCCGACAAATATTCTGCCTTAGATGGCTCATTCAACGTATACATGAACAGCACTACAGTAGTAGATGAAACTTGACCTCGCTTATGCCGCAACCAGACCTGATCAACAAGAGCAGCTTGTCTGCTACACGACTTGTGAATATCCCACCATATAGCCTCACGCAGCCAAGAGATAGATACCTGCTGCAGCCTTCCCAGACCGAATGTAGTAAGTAGGACCCACCCGAACGATAGCAGCAGTTGAACCTTTCCACCAACCAGCGAAGGACCGCTGCCTTTCCCCATTTCCAGTTACTGAGCAAGGGCGTCCCTTGGGAGTAGGTGTGCCGTACTGGACCACCTTGGACGATGAAGGAGGCGTCAGCGTCAACCGTACCGACGTCGGCGGTGACAGCAGAAGCTATCCGGACCCTCTGTCCGTCTCTGATCTCCCGGCGCCTCTCGTGCCGTTCGAAGAGTTTCTCAGCGGCAGTGCGACCGAGATCGAGTTTGAGCCCACCGCTTTCGACCACCCGGTGTTCATCATGTTTTCGTCGGGTACCACTGGGCTGCCCAAGTGCATGGTGCACGGGGTTGGGGGTAAGCGGGTTGGTGTCGTTTGTTTGTATCGGCCGTAATTGTCGAGATGCCCACACAAAAACGGTCGCTCGTGCGTGTGCGGGTTGGTTCTTCCTGAGGCGAACCTAGCCGCCTGAGTTCCACGGCCTGTGTTTGCAACTACGAGGTTGTCTGCTGCTGGGCTTGTGTATGGCAGCTTGGCCGTTTTAGTCCCCCCCTTCTTCTCTCCCTTCCCCCACACGTCGCTCCCTCTGCTTACGACCATCCGGCACTCATTCCGGTGCTTGGAACGAGCTGACGCTGTTGACGTCGTAAATAGCGTGCGCCGGTAAAATGCGCCATTCTTTTTGTCATCTGATCGACCTACAAATTCCCGACCCATCGGCGCTCGTCCCCCCGCGGGGGTGTACGCGCTCCATCGGGCAGGCACACTTCTCCAACAGAAGAAGGAACTGGAGCTGCACTGTGACATCCAGCGCGGCGATCGGCTCCTTTTCTTCTCTACGCTGGGTTGGGTAAGTATGGAGACGGAGGTTGTTGCTGTTTGGTGCGGGTTCGCTGCTTTGACGAGCTCACTCCAATCGTGTGTGCACCATATTGGTTTTGATATCGGCATAGTAGCACTTGGTTTTGTTTTGTGTTTATTTCGGCGGCGTTCCCCTCGTTCTTCGCTTGGCGTTACAGACGGAATGTCGGCCGTCGTGCGCGGCGACTGCAGTTGGGTTGTTCGGTGTCTGACGCTTGTTGTCTCGTCTCAACTTCCAAAATGCGAAGGTCGCACCGTCTTCTCCAAAATAGAACAATTTGAGCACGACTTCTACACGCGGAATGAGGGTTTCCAGCTGCTTGAGGTGTTGGGGTGACAATGTAAATCACGTGTGCTTTATCAGTAGCGAACGGCCGCGACCACAGGCAGCTGCACCAACGTCGCCGAGCAACACTAGTTGGCGACCGCAGCTTTGACGTGCTCCAAGCGTGTTTGCCATGCACCACATGCTGCTACAACGTACACGTACTACAGGTGTTTTGCCGCTAACCGTTCTGCTTTCACACTTCAACAAAGTAGTATCACGTAAACTAGCTTTCTAAGTATTTTCTGGCTTAGTGATGTCTCTGGTAAATATTGCATGTATTGCTTCCTCTGTGTTGACGTCGTCGCTCGTCTTCGCGTATTCACAGATGATGTGGAACTGGGCGGCTGCCGTCCTATCAATCGAGGGGGCTTCGCTCGTGTCGTTCGATGGGAGCCCCGGGCACCCGGACCTCGCGGCATTGTGGAAGGTTGCCGCCGAAGAAGGCGTGACTCACCTGGGGGCTAGCCCAAAGTAAGACGGATACACAGTTTTGTTCACCCGCAGCGATTTTCGAGAGGGTGTAGACCAAGACGGGAGGTGGCGGGGGTGATGGGATGCGGATCACTCTTCTGGTATCTGTCTCATGGTTGTCTGGATAGGTATGAGGCATGCGGTTTTGTCCGTCGGAGTGTTAAACACAACCCATCGTTAGCAGACGGTATGGATGTTCAATACTACGCTTCGGACCATGTGGTGATATGGCCCCATTCGTCGTTGCTCCTAGACGCCAATGTACGGAGCAGATTGTCTGGTTTTGTGTGATACGTCTTGCCTACCGCGCCGTGGTATGTTTCGACTCTCACAAGAACTATCCGGCAATATCAGTTTGAGGTGTGCCCCCTTCTTTTCGAGAGGGAATATTTGCGTCTTTCTTCCTTGCCCATGTCGTTCTTGGTCCGGATTCTTCATCGCGTTGGCCTCCTTGCCACCCGCCGAAGGTACTTCGGCGCGTGCAAGCAAAACGGCGTTGTTCCTGGGGTTGACTGCGCGGCATCCGGGAGCGACGGTCTCAAGAAGCTTCGCACGATCCTGTCGACCGGATCTCCGTTGTTGCCGGAACACTTCCAGTGGATTTACCAGGTGTGATACACACGTAGCATACAAGCGGTGCGGGGCTTGTTGTTCTCGCTTGTTGTTCCGGTTGTCTTTACCTCATGTAGCACATACTGAACCTTTACCCGACTTCCTTGTCTTCCGTACGTGTTCAGACCTCAAGAAACGAGTTCTGTGGTCAAGAGCTTGGTAGAGTAAAGTTGGGACTTTGTGAACGGGCTTCGAAACCTTCCATCACGAAAAATACGGATTTTGTGGATG
The DNA here is from genome assembly GCA_902602495.3 of Ectocarpus sp. CCAP 1310/34. NCBI lineage: Eukaryota > Phaeophyceae > Ectocarpales > Ectocarpaceae > Ectocarpus > Ectocarpus sp. CCAP 1310/34. Next base: position 160,348 of record CACKRE030005275.1, read on the forward strand.
TTTCGGCAAAGACTAAAAGTTCCAGATAGACCAAGGTCAAGGAGGGTGGGAACCGAGTGACATTTGCGCGGATCCTCATCTCCTTGCGCCTACAAACGTTTGTCGGGCTGAGGTTGATCCACTACTATTGCAGGATACTCTACGCAAAGATTTCCGGCGTAGGGGGGGGGGGGGGTACTCATTGTCGTGCATGCCGTAGT
>CACKRE030005275.1:177425-194832 GCA_902602495.3 Ectocarpus sp. CCAP 1310/34
GGGGGGGGGGGGGGGGGGGGGGGGGGGACAAGAATGAAGAACATGGAAAGAGGGAAACGGCGGTTGCCAAGGTCTTGCAGAACAAGAGGGTCAGTGGTGTGCATGATGTTGGATAAGCGATGGTGGGCTCCGACAGGTGGCCCACATCTTCCGACCCATCGCTACAGACTCCCTTGCCTATAGTCAATGGGATACATTGCACTTGTTACAGCCTTCGTCACGAGAGATTACAAGGATCGTTTAAGCGACTGGGAGCTTCGTCAACGATACAAACTCCGAAAACGGTGCCTGAAAACGTTGTTACCTGCACACGCTGTCCCCTCGCGGTAACAGCATCTTCATCACCAAGGTCATGAAGGATGCTCTGCGCTGAGACTTTAACGCGTTTGCTCTTAAAGGAGGTGTCGGTGTGGCTGGCCGCCTGCGGGGCTCTCTTCCCGACCTGCATTCACAGCAGTTTCGCGCATACCTTAGACAACAGGCGTGAGTACGACGATGACAACAACGGCCACGACGACGACGACGACAAGAGTTCCATACAATGCAATACGTGCCATCATCATGTGCGATGTATGCGAACAGCACACTGACGATGCTGCTTGCAGGGAACTCAACCGTTGTACAAAACAACGCGAACAATGTAACTACCGTGTGAAGACAGATGGGAAATTCCAGCAGTCGGTCCTGCTGTGAGCAATAGGACACCAATTTGACGAACATAGGATCATGTGCAACACACAGCTTTCGTAATACCTCGATTGGGTATCAAATTCAGCCAACTATTGAGCGTACAGCAGCTGTACAGCAGTATTTGCGGGTGTGAAACGGACAGCAGTTATTAGATTCCACAACTTTCACTGCATGCACATAGGCGATCAAGGGGTGTGATTTCCTGTTCATTTTGGGCATGCACGGGATCGGGGGCGAGGGCTAGTGTTGACGGTGTACTTCTAAGTTCACCCCAAAGCTTCATCATCGCGTGGCGTCATCACGTGCTCATGATGTACGTCTGGTGTACACATCGTTGGGTCCAACCCTCAGCATTGCAGCCCATAAATCGGTAGACAATGGGCGTGATGTTATCCGAGTCAAGGTCGATCTTAACAAATAACATACATCGCAGAGCGGAAGCCCGAGTGCGTGCATGACACCGGAACAACCTCGGCAAGAACTTCCCACAAAAAACACCACCTTCTGAAAAGCAACCATGGGTAGTAAGGTGTTGGGTGCTGCTTTCATGGCGGCTGGCGAGCAAACCTGCGTGGTATACTGCTGCAGGGTGTTATCTGGCGTCACGAAACGGAGCCCACAAATCTACCGGTACCCAATGTGTGTGTTGGGCGTGACATGGCAGTCCAGCCAGGACACGCAAGCAGTTTACGAAATCGTGGGAACTCGTGGGAACGTCTTGACAGCCCCTGTCGTGCCGTCACACACACACACACTCACGACAATTGGTACTACTTCCGTGCTGACTGGTGAAACCTGGCCGGGGAAAATGGGTTACATTCTATTTTTGGGGACTTCAAGTATGCTGAACGACAAGCGAACCGACACAGGCAACCATTTAGCCGACGAGTTTTCTGGATCATACGTTGAGGATAGGATGTTCCAAACATCGTCACGTGGTGTGCTGCAAGTGCTCGGGAATTTACACGACAACCCCGACCCCACAGCATCAGCGAAGGGGTAGCCACTCCGCCACACACGCCACTCTCTTTCGTGCGAACTGGGCGGGTGGAGAAGGGGCAACATAGGTCCCCACCAACCTCACCTTCGCCTTGAGGCGCTTGAAGTCAGCTGTCGCCCCGGTTTTGTTCTTCTTCCGTAAGAAGTTCGATTTCGGCATATCTCTCTCCCATGCGTCCGCACGACGCTGCTTTGTGCGTCCTGCTGTGCAGTGCGGCGTCGAACGACAGCGAGTCATGAAGGGAGGCCCTTCCACTGAGAACTATGTCGCACTGCATGGGGGTGAAGGATATCCAACCAGGGAGACCCGGTTCAAACAAAACGAGCTAACGGCCACATCACACACCCCATCACAGCTGATCACCTCACGAGGCAGCAGGTGCGGTGCCCAGCAGGTCCCCAGCGACGCTCCAGAGCACCACAGCACAACACACTCAAATCCACGGCTATGTTGAGTTGGGACAGCGAGGAGTTCAACTTTGTCGGTCTTGCACGGAGCCCTGTCAAGCGGACGCCCCGGACGTACCACGACGACGATGGCGCCGTGATCAAGACCGAAGAGCCTTTCTCGCGCTCAACGACTGACCGCATGTCCACGGGGACTGCTCGCTCAGCCGGGTACTCCTCAGTTGGACCTGCAAGCAGCGCTCGCCATCGCCAGGCTCTCCGCCCAATGGCCGAAAACAGCGTGTACACGCCCGCTCCTTCCGCGCTGGACAGCATGGTCAACATCATCTCGACCTCCATCTCCAGTAACAAGAAGGCCCTGACGGCAAGTCGATCCGGCCTACCCGTGTCCCGCACGCTGAAGTTATCGCCTGCGGACACCACGCGCACCACGGCGGGCGAGAAGAAAGAACAATCGGTGCTGGTGAGGGCGTACACGCCTGCAGCCGCCGTCAGCAGGGGGCACCAGCGGCACGAGCAGCAGGAAGCGGTATCGCCGGCCGGCAACATGCTGCACGGTGATCACACTCACCGCTCGATGACCCGGTCTGCTCTCCTCTCCGCCCTGGATCACTCACCGTACACCCCCCAGCAACAGCACCAACAGCAAGGATCTCATGTTTCGCTAGACGACAGCTCGCCAAGAGCAACACAGGCCGGCAACAACGCGGCCTCCCCGTCTTTCTCCTCGGACATCCCCACCGGGATCAAGAAAGCCTCATCCCCGTCTTCTCCGCAGGCCTACGCCCAGCACCACGACCACGATGGCCCCTTGACACCGTCCTTCCTTGCGCCGGCCGCGAGACTCGGCGAAGCGGGCTTTACGGACGACGACCGTAGCCGTACGTGGTCCGAGTGCTCCTTCACCAACGCGGTGTTCTCTCCAGACCCCGTCACCCCCGCCGTGGCGCGAGAGAGTCGAGGCGGCAACGACGGCGGCGGCGACGGCGGCAACACCGCCGTGGGCAGCGGCGACAGAGGTGGGGTGTCCAGAGGTGAGATGGCCAAAGGCGAAGAAGGCCATGGCGCCAGGGCGACGCCGACTCCGCCGCAGAGAAGGACTAGCAGCCCGCCTGCGTCGGAGATCGCGTACACCCGCGACCACACCGCTACCGCTCACACTGCGTGCACCCCGGCAGCCGTGTCGGCACTCGTGCGGATGGGCGGCCGCTCCGTGGCAGCGGAGACACCCGGGAGCGGAACAGCTGCGAACAGGTACCGCGGTTTCATTGCGCAGAGCCCGATCGCGCTATCCGCCACCGCGAAGAAAGAAGACCCCGAGGAGGGAGAGGCGGAGATGCCGAGCACCCCCGCCGCAGCGGCGACTCTCGCGGCAATGATGAAGGTCGCTAGTGCTGGCGTGCATGGGTCTGATCCTGCTGCTGCTGAGGAACAGGGGGTGATCATGGGCAAGAATCAGGACTCTACCTCTCAAGAAGCTTCAGGAGTACGGCCGAAGGATGTAAAGGTGCGTTTTTTGAATTGTTCCGTATTCTCCGCAGCCTACAAATTAGAATTAAGAAGACTTTTCGTTGCGCCGATTGACGGCTCCGCAGGCGGTCCTGTCACAATGGGATGGACAGCAGTAGGTGCTCGAAGTTCTCTTTCGGTCCTGAGCGTACAATCGCCCAAACAAAAACGCACTCTACAGCAGTAGCGACCGCATGCACTTGTTCGCTTGAAACGACGCAAGATTCAGTGTAGAATTGGCTGATCGACGCCCGCGATGCTGAACAATGCAGAACTTGCGCCAGCGGAGGACAGCGGCTCCCGAGACACCATCCCGACGAGAGAGTATGAGTGCCGGGCTGCCGATAATAACCCCAAGGCGCAGGAAGGCGGCGTCGCAGCTTCTCGACCTAAGCAAGGCAACCCCGAGGGGAATGATCAGGTATGTACCTTGTGGTGGCGTGTTTGACGGCAGAGGTAGAAGCGCAGCAGCGTGGCTTCGTCTCTGTACATGTTGTCCTGTCTGTTTTATGAAGCAGAGCTTGCTTCGTTTGCGGAGATTGAAATATGCCCGGTCGGTAGAGGCAACAGCGGTAGCGCCCAAGTAGTTTGGTGGGTGGTGTCAGGACATGGCTTTGATCTCTTCTGTTTTGAAATATGCTTCCAAGGTTGTTCAAACGAAACACTGCTCTGTGTGTGGTCCCACCCTCGTCCGTGTTGGCGTAGGGGATTGCTGTCGAGCAACGGACATCCCGCCCAGGCTTTGCAGAACAAGCACCAGGCGCACCAGCGCTTCGTGCCCCAGGTGGCTAAGCTGGTGGAGAACGTTGAGGAGGAGACTCCGCGAGCGCTGCTGAAAGGAGCTTGCGTTCGCGAAGACAACCGCTCTCGGTGGAAGTCCACATCCGTTGCAGAAGCTGCCGCCGCTGCCGCTGCCGCCGCAGCTGCTACGGCGGCGGCTGCTGTTGCCGCGGCGGGTTCCGCGGACGGGGCTGGCGGCTTCGTGGAGGGTCGCGAGGCGGGCGAGATTAGTGCCGAGCTAGCCGCTGTGAGTTGAACGCCGTGTCGGTGCTAGGTTTCGGACTACACCGCATGCTCCCATCGCTTTACCCAACGAAGATATGGCGGAGTAGCCGACTCTGTGTCAGGTTGCAAAGAATCGACATTCGTACAGTCAAGTTAAATGTGGAGCCCATCAGGCAAGTCGCTGTGAACTTTTTGGAAAAACTGCTCCTGTGATTTCCCAGTTTGGCTGAAAAGGCTGCATGAAAATCGCACTTACGTACCAGAGCCATCGTTTGCAACAATCAGCAACAAATGAAGTAGTTCGACGTTTGCTGCTGGTCATACGCTCCGGTCTTGGCCGCTCTTAACATCTAGCATTACTCTTACGCTCGGGTCTTCGGTCGTACGACATGGGAAGTCGCAATAAGCGTATGTGATTGATTACAGTCGGGTGTAACATCCCGTGCATACACAAGGGCCAAGGGTTGCATTGTTTAGACTCAGCCTAGCACAGATGAACAAAAAGTGATACCTTCCACCCTGAGGTTCTCCGTGTTCGACCCCAGCCTGCGACAAGCCTCCTCCTTAAAGACGACCAAAAACTGTGGCGTTCCAAACGAATTGTGAAACGTGGACTTTGTCCAACCTTTGCCCTGGTCTTGTGCAAAAACTTGCACCGTGTTAAAGATGTACAGCATATCCACTACTGGCATAATACACGTCAGCACTGACTTAGTCAGCGCTAGTCAGCCCCGACTTTTAGCATAGTGGATATGCTGTACATCTCAACAAAAGTACAACCCGTTCCCCATACCGCCGGCCGTCTTGCTCATGAAGGTCTTGACGGTAATGTGCGCTGACCCGGCTGTCATGAAGACGAGAACGGAAGGCAACGTATACCACCGGCCGTCTTGCTCGTTGCCTTCCGTTCTCGTCTTCATGACAGCCGGGTCAGCGCACATTACCGTCAAGACCTTCATGAGCAAGACGGCCGGCGGAATGGGGAACGGGTTGTACTATTGTTAACATTTACAGCGTATCCACTATGCTGCAAGTCAGCGCTGCCCCATGCGGTTTCGTCGACTTACAGGCGGGAATACGTTTCTTCATATGGACGACCGGAATGTATGCCGTGACTTTCAGGCGTGTATCCCAGACTTTGTCCCGGAAAAAAGGCGTCTCAAATGGCTTTACACGAACAGTAGCGTACCGAATGTGCGGCAGCGAACTCCGGGTGATCAGTCTTGGCCCAGTAAGCAAGCGGGTCGACTCAGCGCAGAACCTCCTGCGGAAGAAAACTCCAGCAGAAGGATCTCCCCGTAGAATTGTCGAAGACGACTTGTGTGCGACCACGCCAGAGCAATCGACGACAGCGGCAAGAGTCGCAGTCGCTGCAGGCCTACACTCACTCACAGTCGAGGCTTCAAAACCTGTTGTGGATATCGTCTGAGATACCCTTGACAAGTAGGCAAGTCGTGCCTCTCGCATGAATCTCTCGCATGGACAGTTCTGGATAGTCATGGCTCTTACCTTTCCTGGTCATCTCTAGGCACTACCGTCATCCGGACTTCTGCGTTCTCTGTGTATCTATCTGTGTGTGTTGGCCAACTAAGCGCCAGTGTTGAACATATCTTCACGTCTCTACACAGCGCAAGAGGTGCGCCTACATCTGCTCTTCAACCACTTGCAATGCCAACCATCTCGAGGAACATCGACAGGCACAGCCTTGCCCACTTGTCAAGGGCATCTCAGAAGATATCCACAACACACCGTCTCCCCCAAGCTCAACACAAACATTCCTTCCCGTTCTAAATCTTGGACCAGGATCAAGCCCCGCGTTCGGCACCCGCGCACCCTGCGGCTTCGGTATTCAGCCCCCCCTCCGCCGCCTCCGTAGCCGTGGTTCACCATGGTGTTTCTGCGATGGGAGCGGGGAGGGTGTTCATGAGGGCGGTCCTGGTTCTCATGCTGCTGGCTCTGCTTTGCGGGGCTTTGGTGGTCGTGGCGGATGTTGTGGTCTTCGTTTGCCTTGCGTTTACCGACCCAACACCGACCCAGCCCATCTACTAACACAGAATCAGGTGATAGTGGTGTGAAGGTTGACTACTGTGCATAAAGTTTTTCGGTGGGAGAATGCGAAACACACCCATAGGACAGTACGAGCAACTAGGTTGTCAAGGCTACTCAATGCGTGGCATTCGCAGGTCCTGCGCCAACGCTACCCCAGTCGTTGTGGTTTCATTTTGTGCGGTTGCTTGCAGAAATTAGGCTTGACGGTCTTGCGTCGATGCGGCCTCCGTGTTTTGATTTTGCTGAGATGGTTCGTTCGTGTTGTCTCGTCGTGGGGTATTGATTGGTTCTTAGCTATACAAAAGCCGCTGCCGGTAATATCATTGAAGTGCTCACACACGTTCTAAGGGGACAGCGGCTGACAGCAGTACCGAGCTTTCGGTGTTTTGGAGTGGTCGTACGCCGGCCGCAGACCCTCGTACTGGTGGTTGTGGAGTGGTTTAGATGTTAGCGTGCGGACTCCGGGCTCATGCTCGCCGTTCCGCTACATAGACTGTAGCTGGTGGTAGCTCTAAATATCCCGTGTTGTGGTCCAGCCATGGCCACTATACAAGGTGTCACCTCAAATACCCGCCCGCTTGCCTGCGTGGAGGTGTTGAAGTGCCAAATGTTGAAAGAGGCAAGCCACAAGGGACGGGGACCCACGATGGTGATAATATATATTCTTCGTTTAACTGAGTCTGGCACGAGGTCATTGGATGTGCTGGATACCATCCGTGTCGAGTGTCGAGACCCGCATCCTATGTCAAACGATGGGAGGTTCTACCCACGTGGGGAATAGGAGGGGTGGGGGAGAAAAATAGACGTTGGTGGTATACGTTAGTGTTGGTAAAATGCGTTTTTCTTGCACTGTTGGGGCAGGACGCGTTAACGGGCCGAGCGGTAGCGAACGAATTTGCTGCTGCAGGGCATCGTCATGTGAGAGAGGGGGGTAGAATATCTAACATCGAATATATTCTCTAGTGGTGCTGTACCTTCAGGACTCATTTCTGGCAGACGTGCCACGTGATGTAAGTAGGTGACTGGCACGTGTAAGCACTTTGCGAGATTTGACTGCGGCGTTGTGTGGGTGAAAGCGTCCACTTTGTGGTTGTTCCACATCGATAGATACAACTCTCATCCCGTGCTGCATCTACCCAGTGCGTGATAGCGATAGTGCTCACCATGCGGTACGCACGGACCTTTATTATGGTACCAATTTTGTAGCAATTGTTATCTCCATCAACGGGTGGCAGTGCGACTGGCCAGCCGCAATCTTAATTTTAAACAATTACAACAATTTTCCACTTTAATCTTCCACGTAACTTCACCTATATAGTTTTTTGTGGACATTGATTCTAAGCGGTGTCCGTGAGAGGAAAGCGGCGGTTGTGTTCGATGTATCGATCGTGGGTCTTCTGTAGGAGGTGGAGACACGGATAAAATACTGCCTTCACGCGCCTGCCTTGCCAACACTTGTGGTTAATATCCGAGCAACGTCGAGAGACAGCACACACCCTGCAGTAGACACAAGCAACACATCGCAGGTCCACTCATTCAGTACTTAACGGCTTCCCTGAGCGGCTAGAGAATCTCAAGCTGCAGCTCACACGCCAGTGCTGCTGTGGTTGTGTAGTTCTACTGGTAGTCGATGCCCCCCTCTTGCCTCCTTCAAAACGCCAATAGCTGTCCAAGAAATCAAATTACACGCCCTAGCTTAACCAACCAATTTCAAGATGGTGTGAACAAGATAACAATCATTTAGATATTCGAGGCTACAAGCGTCTAATTCGCCAAAACCACACGAGTGATTTGATTCGAGACCCTAGCAGTCAGGTGATATCCTCCTACTGGTTCCAGCAGTTGCACGCAAGCACCGTGGAGTCAATCAATCAATGAGGGAGAGAATCAAACTTGATCAGCGAAACATCTGTTACCAATCGTAAATCATATTTTTACAACAACAGGTAGGTTCGGTCCGTGCTTCACAAACGTATATTTACTGTTTTTTCAGATCAAGGTCAACAGTCCAATGACCCAGGCCGACAGATGTTCAATGCTTCAGCACCACGTAGAGTCAAGAAGAACGACACCAACCGCTCGATCCTCAACCCTGGTCCCGTGTGGCCCACGCTTGATCCCGGCAAGGGCACCCCTCCGGTGCCTGGGTGCACCTACATTTTCTACTATCCTCCCCATCATCCGCACTTCCAGACCCAGACCTCCGTCTAATGTCGGTCCTATCCGTCTGCTTGGTACCCAAGCCCTCCAGCCGCAAAGACCTAGCCGCCCCGAGGCTAGGGCCTTCGATAGGGTTTCCCACGGGGTCGAAGGCCTCGTTGTCGCACACCGGGAACGTGTACGTATCTTGACAGTACCCCTCGGTAACCAGCCAATCACCGATCTTTCCGATCTCCGCGAGGCATTCAGACGTGTACTCGGAGAAGGTCTCGGGTGTGGAGGTCACCTGACCCCGGTAGGTGATGTCACACGCCTTGCACATGCGAACCTTCATGGTAGTTACGCAGGCAGGCGTGCAACACATCAGATGGGAACGGAGGGAGAGGTGGGAGCACCGGGAGGGGAGCGGGGTCGCATGCGTAGTGCGTTGCCTGTGTCTGAAGGCGCGCTCAACACTACCAACATGAGCAGTCCTCGTACAACCACTCGGATTCGTATCTACACTTGGAGAGGGTTCCGACGTGGAGTTCGGGAGGGGTGGGGTCGGGGGAGGCAAGGGCGAATGCGACATCAAGAAGTCGAGGCAGTCTTTCGGAACCCAGTTATGTACGGTCAAAACAATTGCACGCACACCTTGATCTTGGTGTTGAGCCTTGTATTAGAATCAGTCTTGTTGCCCCCCAACCCGGACAGTTCGCTCGCGCACACACTCTCCACAGCCGAGTAGCAAAGGGCCTGTTGATCCTGATCGACCTGTATGACCGGGCTTTTACACAGGCACAGGTCGTGCGCGTCGCCTTCCTCGAAGAGACGACACCTGTTTTTCATCAACACCAGTTCAACGGGGATAACAAAGGGAGTGTTTTATTCTGGTTCAGGATGAACGCACAGCCCTCAATCGGCGCCAATCCTCACACTCGATATCTACTTGATTCTCACACTTTTACATGCCAGAGGACTACGTCCTCTCGCCAATACCCGAACGCCCCGCCCTACTTTATTGCTGTGTGTACCGACGGCCGCGCACGAGAACTTTGGCGTCCCGGACACGAGCAGAAGCGGCGCGGGGTGAGAGGGAGGAGCAGGTTGTACGAGAGTGATAACGACCACCGGCGATGTTGCATGTTACTTATCCACGATCAAACCTCCCTCCGGTTGAACCATTCCCAATCAGCCTTACCCATTTGGACTGGAAACTAGCAATACCTTCGCGTGTGCACCCCAACCACCCAGGCGTCCTCTGACTTGACCCCTGCGACGGTGACGCTGAACCCGAAGTCGTCGGGGCCAAGGTAGCCCTCCTCTGGCAAGTACCAGAACTTAGCCCCGCCCCCAGGTGCGGCTTGCACCCGATTCCTCGCCGCCACGGCCCCGAGCGACCTTGTTGACAGGCTCGGGCCTGAGCCGAACATGTCCGGACAGTTACGGGAACGATCCCCGCGGTCGCCGCCGCCGACCGCGTGGCAAGTACCGAGGTGGCGATCGAATCCATCCGCAGCGGTAATTTGGTACGCTGTGCTGGTCTCTTGGTAGTTCGTGGCGGTGGTGGTGTTGATGGTTACGGTTGTCGTTGTTGTTGATGCTGCTGTCAGGGCTTCCGCGGCGTTGGACGCTCCTGCGAACAGCCGGCCGTACTTGGGAAGTGTTTCCACCGTGACAACGGAGTCCGTCGTGAAGCGGAACACGTTGCCGAAAAAGTCCGTCACCACCAGCTGAGTAGTTCATTTCATTGTCACGGAGTTCGTCCATCACCGGCGGTGGTAGCGGCAAGGTGGTGGAGGCAGCGCACGATTGTCGTTGGCATCGCTTCCGGCGAGGGGGGGAGGAAACCGCTCATCTCTCAGGTTCGTTTGCTCTACAATGAGCTCTGTCATGTGACATGAATAACTTAGAACCAGGTAACAATCGCCCCGTCCATCGCTTGGATCATCAGCGATGACAAACCGAGAGAGCTCAAAGGCAACGAACGAAAGTACGGCAAACCACGCGTGACGGGAGTCATACTTGGCAGGGACGAATCGCGCAAAATCAACCCTGTCCACAAGAACAATGCACACACCTCCCAACCAGCGACGCCTCCGTCCCCGTGGGCGTGCCGATTCGCGGCCCTGCCGATACCGGTGCCCACTTCCATTGCCGTCGTGTCCCGGAGCCGAAGCGTCCACTGTCCACTGACGGTGGTGCCCATGAAGGCGGCCGTCAGGCTCTCTTCCGCATGGATCGGGTCCCACTCTTCTCGGACTGGGACAGGGTTCGACCGCGTTGACCTTCAAAGGAATTCGGAATTTGAAAAATTCGAAACTATTGAAAACTCTTGGAACAACCGATGGTATGAAGGGAACAATCGTTCGTTCAGGTTGAATCGATCAGAAGTGGGAGGCCGGAGGGAGGCCGGAGAAAGAGTTGGGCGGGGGGCACGGCAGGGGTTCAGCCGTGTTCTTGGCAAGTTTCCGGGCCGTTTGATTGGGGTAGGCACTGAAAAATCCCTCTCACATACCGTACTAAGTCTCACTCCGCGTCGGTCCACACGCGGTTCATGGAGATCGAGAATCCGAAAAACTGCTGGTGCACAATGTGGAAGAAATGTGAGTACGTGAAAAAGTTGGAGATGCCTCCAGTATACGTAGGAAAGACTCGGCTTCAAACAGGTCACACGATTTTGGGCATGCAAACAACGAGCCCCCGTCTCCCTCTTCGCGTACAAGAGAGCCTGACAATACACCGAAGGTGGACCTCAAATCTGGCCTGGAAAACCGACCGCAGCAGTGTGTAACAGCTCTGCTTGAACGCCAGCACGTTATTGGAGCAAGGTTCAAGAAGAACGACAGCATAGAGTTGACACACCTGCAGCTCGCTGGTGTGGTGGAGCTTCATTAATCACTCTAAAACGCCCGTGCTGTACGCTGTCTGGATGAGTTTGGACGATAACACGTACTTGACCGAAGGATCAACAACAAAGGCTAGCCGCCAAAACCTCTCGGTTATTGGCATTGTTATTATATTTGGGAGTCGAGCGCTTTGTCGCTGTAAACGGCGGAGTCGCATCTGGATGGGATAAGGCGGTACGGTAAAAAAGTGTTAAATCTTATCCCGGTCTTTGAGTCCCAATTCACTCCCTGGCGTCAAATAGCATGGTTATTTGTTGCACTTCTTCCAACAATATCCATCCTCAGCAGGTCTGTAAGCATTCTCCAAAGCAGCATGTCTCCTGTACCCCACCATCACCAAAACGTTGACGCTCGCTTACTTGGAGAAGGGTAAGAACGACAGCTCGTACGCCTGTAGCTCCGAGATAGATAGGTAGCCGGTCCCTTCCAGCTGAACGCGGATGACGCGACCAACGACCCCGCCCGGGATGGGCATGTTGACCTCGGGCTCGTTATCGGGGAGGTAAACAGAGTAGCTGGCGGCGGCCTTGGCCTCCTCGAGAGACTCCAATCTGTGTTTATCCGCCAGAAGAGCAGCATTGAAAAAAAAAGCAATGGGTGCTAACGTGCCCTTCGCTTCTAGAGGAGACTATGTAAAAAAACGTCGTCGCGTTGTGGTGTTGTTGCAGATTCTCTTAAGAACGGTACGTTTTCTCCGTACTTCGAGGACTGCGATTGATGTCCACTGCACGGGTGGATCTGAAAATCGTGTGAGACTGACCGTAGCAACAACAGACACCATCTTGGCTAGACAAAACAGCAGTGAACAACGGCAACTATGACGTTCCAAGCAACTATGATTTCTGACCGCTTCGTTGTTATCGGGTATAGGCTCTCACGCTCACCCCTCCGCGGCCTCCGTGGAATTGAATACCATCACCCAGCTAGGCCCGTGCATCGTGTTGATGGAGTGGCTGACCCCATCAACATAGACCCTGAACGACGGGAGAGAAAGAGCGTGATCCTTGGTTGTCGTTTGGAACAGACTCGTTTTCGAGAAGGTGTTGGGAAGGGGGGGCATACGCGTACACAGTTGATAGGTCAGCGGTGGAACGTTGACCATGGCGAAAGCCATCCCATCGAGGGTGTCGAGGGCGACGCCGTGCCCCCGTACAGACCGTAGCAACGCTACCTATTTTGACGTAGAGAGCCAGACCCTGCCTCTTTCGTCAAACACAGCACGAGAAAAGACGAACTCGTGCGGCCGGTGCTGCGGACGGCAAGGTGTCGTACCACCAGTCGCCTAGGTGGGAAGTGCGTGACGTAAGGGCGACGTATTTTTACATCTCTCCGTTCATTACATCCGTACATACTTCTGTCTGACGGGAGTCACTATTAATGTTCCACGTCCTCACCCTCCTGGGGTCGTGCCGTCCTGAATCGTGGCGAAAGTAAACGTGTTTCCAAAGCTGGTCAGGCCGTCATCAGACCCAAGCCCTATCTGAGGCACGTCGCCAGAAGGAGACACAAACGTCACCGTCCACGTCCGCTGGTACACGTCCTCATCCTGTGAGGACGGAGAACTCGACCGCGTCACCTTAGGTAGGAAGGTCGGGAAAAGGGACAGAAGACAACGGAGAATGATGCTGTTGTTGATGTTCCTTTTACAGTTGTGGCTAACTAACCTGCCGTGGCTGTTGGCGTTTACCTCTGAAAAGTATGTCTGGAAGCGCGTATCCTGGCATCGCGCAACTCTATCTATCTGCCTTCGCAGGCGAACCCACGGAGATACGAAGGCGGGGCATGGTGTAAACCACTTTCCTCGTGCCGAAATTTCGTTGAGGGTGACACAGGATAATGTCGCCGCCGATATCTTTCTAAAAACTATCAATATATCATCTTTGCAAGAATTTCGATATATTTTTCTTCGGGTGTCGTCCTCCAAACCTCCGTTTCACAGTGTACTCTGTTGTGCGAATGGGACGCTCGAAACGACAACCGCATATATTCTGGCAGGACCATGCGTATCTACCTCAACCGAAGTGATGCCGGAGAGCTCCTCCAGCTTGGACTCCAACGATTCCCCCGAACCGGTGCCCGTGCCGTTGCCTCGTTCTTCTCCGAGCGCTCCGACCGCGTTGTATTGGATATCATCTACAGTTTTCAATAAGAAACGGTACGGGAAACGTAGAGGGAAAGCTTCGTGAACAGGGCGTGGGACACTGTACGTTTGGTAGTGCTCCCTGTTCCGATTATATGTAACATGAACTCTCAGCATGTACACTGGTGGACAGTAGTCAAGGCGGTGTGTATGTTCAGGTTCCAAACTGTGGCGAACGGAAAGTGGAGATTTCTCGTGGAGCTCCAGAGAACCGAGGTTGACACGTTCATCGCAACGAACAGAACGACCTGCTCATCAACTGAACGAAACGGGCAATCGTCTGAATGGCAAGCTTCTCGATGCGGCATGTTCCCTGTTTATGAAGACTGTGAACCGAACATGACGCGCTATCAAAAGTTGTTTGGAAGGTTGCAATACATAATGTTGTTGGCGTCGTGGACATGTGCATAGTTGTTGTGGATGTTTTATTGCTCAAGACATTTGGCGACGTCTTTTTACCCGAAGACAAAGACCAAATCCACCAAGAGAGGAACAGATAATTGATGAGAGGAGCCCGGGAACGGCCCCCAGCATGACAGCGCACCCCCCGGCCCTCGTTCACCGGTCAAGCTGCTGATGCCCAGAGAATCCGTGAAGTTCAGCGTGAAGCTTCCTCCCAGCGCGTTGTTGCTCCTGAGTGTTATCGTCTGGACCTCGGGTTTCACGACCTCGTCCTCTCGCCCGAAGAGACGGATGTAACCCAAGGTGTACGATTTAGTAAGCGTTACCTGAATGACGATATAATCAGCATATTCACACGGGTGGTGAAGGAAACAAGGTGAATATTGACAGAGGAGAGAGAAAAAGTTCGTGGTGTGCATTGTGTGAATGCACTCCCCGGCCCCACCGCACCTCTTGCACGCACACACGCTTGGGGGATCGAACGCAATCCGCACGCACTCGGATGGTGGAGTCGTAACGTTGGATGTCAGTTGCCGACAGCTACGCTAAGTAACTTCCTATGCACCCTGTTTTCACGATGCATGGTATTCACCAGGAAAGCCAAGACAGCACCTATTTTGTGTAGTGCACAAATTGAATAACCGGCTTACGCAGTACGGTCATGATACCCTGAATGCTCCCCTTGGCCGTAGACATGCTGCTTACCTGCCACCACGGCTGAGTCTCGAGGGAAGTCATCGTGGTCGATCCGTCGGAGAAAAATCGGCTAAGCTGGCCGTCAACTGCTGCCCCTGACACGCCCCCGAATATGGTGGAACTCTGCCTCGACACCGCTTGTTCGTGCTTGGCCTGTGTTTTTGCATCATTTTTTTCGTCGGGTAGGGTGGGGGGAAGGGGTTTGAAAGGGTGGGATTAGAACGGATTGGCGAAACATTGTTGTGACATGATTATACAGCAATGTCGCCTCTTTGAGTCTCGAAGGAACGTGAAACTAAGCGTTGGCCTCACACATTGTGTGACAGCAGTGCGGGGGCGTTCCTACGCATTCGTACTCTATCCCCTTAGTGCGAATTGTTTATCAAGTGTAGTGAGGCCTGCTGTGGCGGTCGGCGATGTAGTGTTTTAACCATTTTTGCCTAAGCCCGCATTGGGGATCACCCCAAACGTACGTTAAACGATGAAATGTTCTGGAGTTTGCCGAAAAAGCAGCCTCAAAGCTGGCCACAATGGATGGTGTATCGGAAAACGATACCCTTCATCCCCTTTGCGCTTAGTCCTCATAACCTAAGGCTAATGGTATCCCCAATGTAGCACTTAACCACCCTTTGAATCTTCCAACTCCTTTGACGCCCAATCTCATCCACCGCCGTTTCCGCGAGAGACTGGCTCAGCGAGTCCCTCAATCGAAAGGGTGGCGTTGCGAAGCGGTGGGGCAACTCTTCAGCTCGGAACGACTGCAGAGTGGCCGACATCAGCAGCGCTGACAAGGCGATGCCCCCCCCCACGTACCGTCTGCCGATACGGGCAATAGATGCCTTTTTGTCAGGTCCTAACCGATGCTCTCGGGGATGTACTCGATGACCGCGCAGATAGTACAGACGTGCGGGCATTCCGTATCTGCTAAATCAACCACCGCATCGCTCGAACGCCTCCACGACGTCCCAAAATGGACAACAAAATCAACCCTCTGGATCACAGCAGAGGGAAATACGCAAGAGACCCCAACGTGAACGAAAGGCCGAACTCCACCTCGCAGAGCACTGAGTAGTACCCTTAACAAGCGCGATAGACTCCGCCTGCGTAGGGGCGGCTTCACTTCCGGGCCCTCAAGAGGTCCGCAAAGGTAAACCGTTGCTTTGCAACCCCGAGCTAGAGTCTTGTATCTTGTCCTACGAATATTTCATCCTCCGTTGTGTTGGTAACCATGCACAGGTTGAATTTAACCTCGTCTTCCGGCGTTATACATTGATTGTCAGGTGACCTCAATTCTTATTTGTGCAGTTGGACATGCAAACACTGACCACATTCTCTCCGACGACGTCGGCGAAGGCGTAGTCGTAGCCTATCCCTCTGTGCCAATATGCCGGTCGCGAAGGTGCGCCAGTCGACGCGGCTGATTTGATCGGCGGATGAATCAAGGCAGGATGGTGGCGAGTTTGGGGGGGAGGGGGGGGGCAGCCCTGATTTCGGCCTTTCAACTGGGGAGACAGAGGGCACGAGGTCACATTACGCTGTTCCCTACGAAGCTACTAAGACACAACACCGCCGAATCTATGCCAACACAGGTTTGTTAGGATATCTACATAGTAATAACTCGATATAAATATTATATTATTAAAAGTACATTTTCTGCACATAGAGTCAGCACCCAGAAGTAGCTGACACATGATCCACACAGACTTCGCCCTTTCGAAACGTGGCTATAATAATTCGGAACAAAACACACCAGTGAAGCAGCAATCAATCATACCATCCACCTACGTACGATCCCAATTTACCCGCCCACCTGGATTCGGTCCAAACCCTCGCATGTGTCGGCGTTCCTCGGGCACTCCGAACTGCACTCCGGCGGGTCTGGCGCTATAGCTGCTACTGTCCCCCATCGTCTCGGCCGAGGCAGACAGCACGCAAGAGTGCCCCTGGTGCAACACGGTGATCTCGAGATCCGATGCGTCCGCGTGGTAGAGCCCGCGGACGATAACCTCGGTTTTGGTGACTAGGTCCAGAAGGGATCCTGCGGATTTGACGGTATGTTGTGTGTTGGGGGGAATCATGATATTGCTTTCATATTCTGACAAAAATGGACTTTACATCTCAACAAAGCCGGGACGGAGCACGTCGGATTTTTTAGCCAAGTAGGCTTGGGCGGGTGGGGGGGGTGTACCCATAGTCGTGCATGCCGTAGTCGTTAGACCATTGACCTCGCATCCCTACAAAGCCGGGACGGAGCACGCCGGGTTCTCGCCGGACCAGGCTCTCACATCACCAAGCGCGAAGCGCCGTGAGA
Source organism: Ectocarpus sp. CCAP 1310/34 (assembly GCA_902602495.3). NCBI lineage: Eukaryota > Phaeophyceae > Ectocarpales > Ectocarpaceae > Ectocarpus > Ectocarpus sp. CCAP 1310/34. The sequence continues at coordinate 194,683 of CACKRE030005275.1, forward strand.
TATTCGGCGAGTCGCATGAAGGGTGCGCTGCATCCTGCTAAGGGTGTTCGGCATCTTGTGCTTACTTCCTTGCGTACGGATGACAGCTGCGTATGACTTAATTTTTTTTCTGGTGCTTCACTTCCAGAGTCAGTTGTAAGCACTGTGTAA
>CACKRE030005275.1:200248-210257 GCA_902602495.3 Ectocarpus sp. CCAP 1310/34
CATGCCGTAGTCGTTAGACCATTGACCTCGCATCCCTACAAAGCCGGGACGGAGCACGCCGGGTTCTCACCGTACCAGGCTCTCACATCACCAAGCGCGAAGCGCCGTGAGATATTCGGCGAGTCGCATGAAGGGTGCGCTGCATCCTGCTAAGGGTGTTCGGCATCTTGTGCTTACTTTCTTGCGTACGGATGACAGCTGCGTATGACTTAATTTATTTTCTGGTGCTTTCACTTCCTGAGACAGTTGTAATCACTGTGTAACTGCCTCGAGGGTGCGTGACCATTTTAACACAACGTGGTGCGATCATCCCCCTTGCGCGGAGTGAGGTTTCTCGACCCCGCACAACATGATCTTTTCGACCACCATTATGGTTACCGCAAAAAAAAAAACGGAGGTAAAAAAAAAACAAACGGTAACCTGGTTGCGGAGTTCACGAAGTGAATTGGCTTGTTTTACAACGTCGTTGCCAGGCGACGAAAACCCGATCCCGATGGCAAACACCGGGGGGGGCTGGGGGGGGTTGTTGGGGTGGGAGGAGAATCGAGCACAAGTCTAGGTGGAAAAGATCACAAACAAAACTACAAGAACAATATGACTATACATTGTTTTGTCTACCGGGTCGTTCTGTAAGCTGAAACAACTGTTCAAAGAGCGGCGCATCTGATTTGGAACAGCTATCGACCTGTTCAATGAGAAGACCTGAATGACGCGCGTGAGGTCAAGTTATTGTTGCGTATGGAGCAACGCAACCATATCCAAGAAAAACCCCACACGCGTAGACAGTAGTTTGGCGTTCTGTGTCAGCGAAAAAACTTGGGCAAGACGTCTGACAGATGAGCGCCGTCCTGCTTCTTTTGCTTCCGTGGGTCGGTTATGTCGTTCGGACACCCAAAAACCCACCCCGTCAACAAATCAACTTGATTTGAAAGCCTGCATACAACGAACGATGGTCCGATATTCGTAGCTAGTGAAGTTTTTGAGGGTGGGACAAGCGACTTTCTGATACCTGCATACAACACAGCCTTCGGATGCCGTTGCACACGGTAGGGGAGGACAATGTCGGCTCTTTGACCTCAGCCAATAAAGAATCACTTATGTCACAAAAGAAGGGACCGAATTTTCGTGTGGTTCCAGGTGTGCGCACACAGACCCGTTTCTGAAGCAGGGGGCAACCACACATCGTTATGTCAGAAAAATCTCAGGTCTGCACACACGCACCCCCTTCTGAAGCCGGCAGGTTGATGAGCGCGTCCGTGGTGGGGGTCGTGGAGGCTCGCTTGATGGTAGCGTTGCCGTACAGCTCCAGTGCATCCGATCCTGTATGCTTGAAGTGCGACATCTCATCGCCGTCTCTAACCGTGTATACGAAGGACAGGGCTCTGTGCTCGTCTGCGAAGCTGCATGAACGGTGGGGTTAAGCCCGCGCGCGAGGGGGTGGGTGGGTGGGTCTATTCCTATGTGATCATAAAGCAATGCGTCTCGCATCCCTTCACAACGCCTGAGCGGAGAGCGTCATGTTTCCTCCGAAAGGGTAAGAGGAGCGATTAACGCCTAAACCCTCCAGGTTCTGGTGTTGGTACCATGGAACTGTGAAATGAATTTTCTTGGTCATTTTGATTTCTTAGCGTGGCCCGTGACCCGGCAGAACTAGCTTTATTCGTACCACGGAAATGAACAGCGGGGCCCGGTGCTCAATTGCCATACATCTGTCCCTTTCAGAAAGGAAACCCACAGGTATACCCCGTAACGTGACGCCAACTTAACGACGCACTACCGTGAACAAAGGGCGCAAAAACCATGGTCGCGACCGAACAACTGCACCGTGGAGATTGCCTTGCAAGCAAAGCGCTACCTGTTTCAGGTGTTGTCGGTGACGCAGGTTTACAATGCCGCAGCAACTACAGCCAGTCGGGCGCCCCTATTGCCCTTGCAGCGTTCCAAATCGTTTTTTTCAACACCTGCCGATGTCGAACGAGGCGTCGTAGTAGGCGTAGGCGTAAACGAGAGAGTCCGATGACGATGTGGTGCTGTTGGACGAGTCGAGGACGAAGGATACGCGGGGCGTGCCGCTCACGTTCACAGGCTTGTTGTAGATCACCTGGAAAACACGCGGCAAACAAAAACATGCCAACATTAACCCCCGCGAAGACAACATCGGGGGTGTCGACGGAGTCACAGAATGGAGAGGGTTGCTTGAAAATGAAGCAATACAATATGTTCCACGAGACATGTTCTTCCGCACATTCCGTGTTGATGCTTTTTTGTGAGATGACCGGCCGTACTACCCCGTACGCGTCGAGCGCCCCTGGATAGAACGCGCATGCGGCGCTGCTGCAGCTCCTGTTCCCGACCCTTTGGATTGAAACAACATGCGTGCTCGACGTAGAGCAGGTTCTCCTAAACTTATGGTACCTGCAGGTCGACGACCTGGCCCACGGTGTACACGCCTTCCCTCAAGGAAAGCACGGCGATTACGTAGGGCGCAGTGGTGTCGATGACGATGTCGTTGTTCACCGTCAGGCTACCGTCCTCGCCGGACACTGGCAGCGTCGTATTGGCCTCCTGATGTGATGTTCATTGTTTTGATGTGCAGACGATGTTGCGAACAGGCTTGGTAGGCACACGAGTAACAAAAGTGCTACTTTGCAGTCTAGCTCTCAAAACCGCCAACGTGCGCGAATCCAACAACATGCGAACGCCAATTTCGATGGAAACGTTTCATATCGTTGCGAACGAAAAGAAAGAGCTGAGTACAACCGCTGCGGATCAGCCTCACCCGTTCGCACATGTGCGGGAATAGAAACTAACAGTGTCACCAGTTGAACCTTGCACATGCGCGCTATATACCGTGGCACCTGAGAAGGGTTGTCCGAGTCGCGAAGAACGGTTCCGACCAGGCCGCCGCCCTGTCCGGCGTCGCCACCCTCGAAAGTCCCGAGGTCCACCGACTCGTCTCCCTGCGACACGGTGTAGAGGAAGGTGACCGCGGCGCTGCCGTTGCCGGACGAAAAGATGGCCTCGGCCGAGGTCGTCGTTCCGCCCGTGTCGATCAGCAAAACCGCGCCGGCTACAACCACGACCGGGTAGTCGAAGGTCACCGTGATCTCGATCTCCTCTCCCGCACCGTACTCCTCTGAAAAGGTTTTGCATAGCGGCCGGTGATGTTTGGGTTCTCAGTGTTGGCGAAAATTTGCAGGACAGCGTAGACCGTATAGATAGGCGAGCAAGGTTTTTGATTTCAATGCCAGCTCACCAATGGAGCATTAACACGAGGTCATCTGTACAGCACGAAAATGTTTGTCAAATTTAAAACTTGAAATAGCATCCGAATGAAGGAGAGACGATAATGATTCTTGTTTGGAAGGCAGTTGGAGAGATAGGAAGCACGGGCGGCATCACAAGCGTTTGTTCTTGTAAAACTGATACGGGTTGGGTACCCTGTGCTCATCAATTTCCCTTCCCAATTGCTCCTCGGGATGTGCGTGCGACTGAAGTGCTACATTTTTTCAATCAGGACGAACATTTACCATTTCGTTTGCTGGACGCGACGTCGAGCACGTACGGAGGAAGGGTGTTGATCGTCAGGTCTTTGTTCATCCCCAACCATCCCTGACCGCTGGTTTCGGTGTCCAGAACAAGCACCATTGGCGTCCGCGCTTCGTCACCGCTCTGGGCGGTCGGTAACCCATAGAAGGGAAACGTGATTCGATCGAACAAAGATAAAGGTAAGAGTGAGGTCGGGGAAGTTCGTATTCTTGAGGTGATCAAATCGGCGTGCATTTTTTGACCGCTTAGTGCCGCACAGCAGTTTGAATTTATGTCGTACAAGGTAGCGTTTTTGTTCATGTTGTTGTTGGCGGAAACAGACTTGTCCGTACCACCTGGCACAAAATCACTTCTAAGAATCGATAGCAACAGCCGGGAGGCATGACCACGTGGTAAACGCCTCCAACATGAAACGTTTCTGCGCCAGAAGTTGTGGCAGCCGTGGGGCGTATATTGGAAGCACAACAGTTGCAACTGCGTCTGGTCTCCTTGTCCGTCTTCCTGTCTATTGGAACAAAGTGTACGTTCGACCGTGGTGTGCTTCTGTTCGTCAAATATGCGTCGTCTCTGTCTCGGGTTAAATCCAGCGACAGAAGTGTCAAAGGGAATCTTACAAGCTACCCCAAATGCTGTGATCCCGGACAACCGGGGAGAAGACGCATGGAAAAAACAAAGTCATATTTGAGGCGGCGGTCGGCCCTCTCTCTGGTGTTTCCCTCTTACCCGGATGCTCGAGCCTTCGGGAACCACCACAGAATTTTGCCCGTCGGTGTCTAGGTCGGGCGTGGCATCCCCCTCGGAGACGGTGTACAGGAACGTCAACACGCCGTCGTCGCTGCTACCGCCGGAAACGTACACTCCCACCACTTCGGGGCCTGCGTTCAGCTCCAAAAACACCGTGCCTGTGACGGTCTGCGTAGCAACAACCCAAGAGAGAGCGATGCACACAATTCATGGCGATACACCTCAGAAGTTTGTTCTTGGTTGGTGTACTTTGTGCCTGTCTGGAACAGTATTTACCAAGTGGCATCTGTGTCGTTTTATGCGAAGTATGGCATTTTTCTGTTCTCCACCGCACATCCAACCTTTGAGGAACTGCCTCAATCTTAACATTTTCCTCTTGCAAGTGATACCGTACGCAAGGCTTTCAATGCCAGGAGCCGTCTCTCGCTCGCTCGTTCACGTACGCTCACACTCACCACAGCTGTCGAAAGATAGACGTCGATGTAGATTTGCTCCCCTATGCCGTACACACCGTCCGGTTTGGTCGAGTTTACCTGTAGGGTTGGAAGAAAGAGGCAGTTTCGCAAAATTCGAGGTGGAATTCTGGATCTATATTGTCATTCTAGGCGTAATATTGGGTGGAAGGATTGTTGTCCTTGTTGGAGATGTGAACGACCTCGTCCATTCTGGTACCAGCCACAAGACATTTTGAATACCCTGTCGACAACTCTAACGATCACCGAGATCAACCTGTACAATACGTCCCCTTCGACGGATCACATTAGGGCGCTGGTGCGACCTTGCTGATACTTGCGACGTGCGCTCGCCCAAAGCGCTTCAAAAATGGAAACGTACATGTCGTTGGCGGCTGCGTTCCAAGTGCTCACCGGCATGGGGATCCATCACGATGTGTACAATATCTGGTTCGTGTATCAAGCTTACCACACCATTTCACCACCATCACCACCACCCACAACTTCAACCACCCCGCGTCCAACCCAAAACTCGTCGAACAACCGCCAACAACGTACATCCAAGATGTACCCCGTGGACGAGTCCACGATGATCTCTGACGACCAGCCCAGGCTTCCCGCTGTGCCCTTCGCCGGCAGCGAGATGTCAGCCGGGGTGGAAGGGTTAGCACTCGCGCGAAGGATGTCCCCAATCCCTGCAGACAGGGCGGCAGTGGATGCGTAGTCGAGTCGGCTCGATCCATCTCCCTCCGCCACCTGTGGCGTACGTTTTTTATCGTTGCCGTTGGTAAATGGGCAAAGTCGCGAAGCGCGGGTTGCAGGCGTCCGGATTGAGGGTGTTCGCCGATGCGATCGATTGTTGTTGTGGGTCAAGAAACGGAGGGGGAAAGGGTCGCTATGGAGGTGTGCATGTGCTTCGGTGGAGTTGGCACCGGCAGTTATTTAGCACACAGACAAGCAAACTTCTCCTGTAGTATGTGGACTGCTGCAACAATACTTTGGACGCAAGGGACGAAAATGTTTTGATGCCTACGAACAAACAGGAGTTGGTACATTATTTTTCTCGCCGTATTTGTTTTTCTACTCGAGCCTGGCAGGCCGGTAGGGAAACAGGCAATCAAACCGACACATATCAACCGTCGTCCTTGTTCGTGTATCTGCAAACTTCATTGCACACGTGCCTCGTACTCGAACAAGAGGTCGGCGGTCCCGTTCCCGCCGGCGTACGTCGCGTTCTTGTCCCCGTGCTCCCCGCTCGCGTCGAGCTGGAGCACCGGAAGCCCTTCACACCACGCGGCATCGCCATCACTGCTGCTACTACCATCACCGCTACCGCCGGCAGTACAGTTGGCCGGGTAATCCCCGCCGTTCACGACCACAACGGGGGAGCTGAAACGGACGGTTACGCCGATGACGGCGCTCGTTGCATACGTCCCGTTGGGCTGGGTGCTCGTGGCATTCAGGACGGCGGGCGCGGTTGTGTCGATCTCGATGGTCCGGTCGTAGCTCAGGCTCTCCGGCTCCCCGGCCTCCGGGAGGGTGATGTTGATCGATGACGTCGCGTACCTATTGTGGTTTTTCGTGTTGTATTGGAGTGGCTTGTTGGTTGTTGGGGAGGAGGTATTCTTCGCAGGCCAAGGTCGAGTCGTCTTACTAGTGATGGGTGAACTTTCTACTGTTCAGTGCGGTCCACTGTCTGTCATCCACTGCGAGAAGTCTGCTCCCCTCTTGCCTCTGGGCAACCAGGAATTTTCGTTCTGTCGCTCTCAACCCCGTCTCTCGTTGTTAACCACGTCATGGAACCCTGCAGTGTTTCGTCTAGAGCGGGTGCTATTTCCCGGACGATACGCGCGAACCCCATAACTCTGTTCGGCTCACTGGTGTTTTTGCAACCTCGCCGTTGCAAGCATTGTCGTCCTGTTACCGTCAACACCCTATTGGCGTTTCGCAAAAGGGATTGATTAACCCCTTGCCTCACTCAGTATCAAAGAGAAGCACACCTCTCAGCGATTGTCATCTCAATCACCACGTGGTATTGAGCGCGCGCACGGGGTGGTTGCCGTTAACTGCAGCATGCTAAGCGTGGTCACAAAGATTGTATGGTTTCAGGCGTTTGGGATGTCTCCAAACACCTTGAAAGTCCTCTTCCATGTTCAATCGCGCAAGAACGTTGCATCTGAGCAGCAATGTGAATGTACGCAACACTGTCAGCACGTTTCGCCCCTGCAAGCACGAACACCTTCGACACATGAAATCGTAATATCTCACGTGGCATTCAGGTGCACTGTCCCGTTGAGAGCGTAAGACGACGCCACCTCCAGCGCCGCGGTCTCGTGCCCTTCCTGCACCGCGTACGTGAACACGAGAGCGTTCTCGGTGGCATCCAGCCTGGATAGCTCCACCGGATATCCTCCTCCTCACAGAGGACAAACAGCGAAAGGAGAAATATTACGAAAGGACTCCTTGAGCTCGGAACAATAGTGTGCTGGAGTTCCATGCTGAGCCTGGTCCACAGATGGCCAGGACCTACGAGTGGCAATCCCAAACCGAGGCGAAGGTTTACGATTGAGGTCGTTTTTCTTTGGCCTTGCTGTTTTCTGGCTCCTTCAATTCAAGAGCGCAATGTCACAGGGTTCGCCGATTGGCCGTCACAGGTCCCGGCAAAGAGACGTCTCATGACGAGGCACGTCGTCGATGAGCATTTGTTCTAGGATTCGTGTGGGTGCCCATATTGTGACCCTGCGTACGCAACCCCGCCTAATGGTCTTTGAGTCCACGAGCAATGGTAGTTGGACAATTGAATCATGAACCTTAAAGGGGGACCACGGCAAAACCGGCCCGGCACGCGAGTCGTATACTACGACGTGTGCTTCCCCTTCACCCTTGCCGTACGTCAACCCATGTCGGGGCACATGTACATGTATGTGTCTTTGTACATGACCCTCATGGTCTGCGTTATTTTTCTCTGTGTTCGCTCACAGATTAATAGCCACACCACATGCAACAACTTCATGCAACATTGTTAACGTCCTGCGAACAAAAACTGCGTGTACTGCCACCCACTCATCCGCCAATCTCCTCACGTAAAAACTATGACGTCATCGTTGTCGCACACTCTTTGTCTCACCACCGCCCACGGTATTGACCGACAAAAAAGCCGTGTCCGACTCCAGCAGTATCGGAAAGCGGAACCCTACGTACAGGTCGATCTCTTCCCCCGCCCCATAGGTGCCCTCGGGCGTTGTCGACCACACCTGCTCGCAGACAGGAACGGGGGTAGTTTAGGTTAGTAGGTGCAGCGTACCAACGTGAGCAAGGTCACAACTCCACCGTCGGAGACAGCGCATATCTCTTGGCCAACGACGTCTTACCCCGACTTCACATGTCTTCAGAGTACCTCCCCCCCTCTCACCCATAACACTACAGTACCGCGTTCCACCTTTCAGCCTCGATTTCTTGTTCCTGTATAAGCTTCCTTCACAACACCGGCAAGGGCTGCAACATGTGCACTCGGATTATGTATGTCCACCTCGCATGACTCCTGCTCCAGTGATCGAAGGCGTCAGTACTTATGGCACGGGACACGAGCAGACAAAATCGGAGACATACCGGAAACACCCTGCCTGGCAACAGAACTGAAACGTGGCGTGAAGCGAACTACGTACGATCCCTAGGTGCTGGACAACACCGAAAAGGATACTGCACACAAGAAAACAACACAAAGGACGCCAGGGGGAAGAACGCATGTAATGCGGTTACGAAAATACGGACTCATGAAGCTGCTTGCGAATGGAGACCAACAACACGCCGAAGGAAAGCTCACCCGCTCCACCAGCAGAACCTCGTCACTGATGACAATGTCCGTGTTCCAGCCAAGAGAGTCCTCCGCGCCCGGCTCCGGCAAGCTCCGCAGGTAAACCGGCCACCCGAGCGTAGTGTCCTTGGCGACGATGGCTCCGAAAGGTGCCCAAAGTGCGTCGGCCGCGGGGGAAGAGTAGTCCAGGCGGTCTGTGGCGTCGCCGCGTTCCACGGTATACGCGAACAGGAGCTCTGATGTTCCGTTGCCCGCCGTGTAGTTGGCGTAGGCGATGCCGGTGCCGTCCGATGGAGCTATTGTGGTCTCATTGTCGTCGGTTGCGGCGGTGTCACGCACGTTGAGCAACAGGGACGGCACCCCGTACATGACGTACACCTGTAGTTTATGGATGGGTTGGTAGTCGAGGGGAGGGAGTGCAGGCTTTACATTGCCCAGAAGATCCACAGTCAGTTGTTGAAGCCGAAAAAAGGCCGCGCAGTTTTCGGCACCAACCAGTCGGAGGGCAGGGTGCAGCAACACCAAGAATCGTGTCGATTTTCAATGAGATCAAAATTCAACGTGGCCGCTGCCTTGACTTCTGTGATCAGCGAAATGTTGCCCCCACGCACATTGCCTTTTTTTCTCAATGATTAGGTTCTGGTTCGAAATAAGACAAACCGTATAGGAAACGAAAACCCCAACATCCGGAAGACTCAGACCGCGCAAACAGGAACTGAGAGCGACGACAATGGATGGGATGTTGAGCAGCAACACCAACACAGCGGCCCGTCCGTACCTCGACGGAAAACTTCACTGTGATGGGTATCACGCTTCCTTCCGGGTAGGTGCCATTGGAGAAAGAGCTGGTCGCTCCAACCACTCGAACGGTCTCCGTCTGCACCGCCACCTTGCTCCCCATGGCGGCGATGCTGAACTTGCCAAGGACCGTAAGGGGCGACCCCGGCGGCGCTAACGTAAGGTCGGCGTCCTGTCGTGGTGGAGCAACGCGAGGAGAGAAGGACCAAAGGAAATCAGCGCAACGAAATGCGGTAGGAACGCGCGTTTTCTCGTGTAGCTCATATCATTCATGGCTTGTGCAGGATGAGGTGTACCCGAACGCAGGAACCGTCGGGGATGCTCTTAGAATGAATAAAAAACACACGCAAAACATTGTTTGTCGAGCTGTTGTTACAACAGTTCTTCTCTCTATGATACATGTGAGGAAGAAGAGTACTGCGGTGTTCGCGTGCTTCGTCGACCTCACCAAGGCATACGATTAGGTGGACCGAGACCTACTGTGGACGTGCTCCAACGCTTCGGCGTGCCCCCGAAGATCCTGGCGGTCATTCGCCACTTCCACGAGGGCATGAGGGCGCGCGTCCGAACGGACGACGGGCAGTACTCGGAATGGTTCGACGTGGGCCAAGGCCTCCGGCAGGGATGCAACCTGGCCCCGCTGCTGTTCAAC
>CACKRE030005275.1:216180-257552 GCA_902602495.3 Ectocarpus sp. CCAP 1310/34
CCCCCCCCCCCCCCCTCCTCCCCCCTTTACTCATGGCACACCTGAGCGTCGCCTCGCCGATCCTCGCCGGTCTCGACGAGCAAGTAGGGCAATGATATCGAGTTTTTCACGTACACGCGCGTGGTGAACAGCACTTCCAGGTCGATCACTTCGCCCACGCCGTAGGCGACGCCGCCCAAGGTCAGGGGGCACGACACCGACACCACCGCCGGCGTAACGTCTCCGGCGATCGTGATGGAAACCCTCGCTCCAAGCGTGTCCGGGGACCAGATGGGCGGCAGGGTGGGGTCGGCGTCTATGTCCTCGTCGTACTTGGACCGGACCGCCGATACGGGTTCCGCGGATGACAGTGATGAGGATGACCCCTCCGTGGTGGTGGGTAGGTAGAGCGCGTTCGTGCCGTCGTAGTCGAGGCGGATCGTGTGGTCGCCAAGCTGTGTTTTTAGCGCACCACGCGTGTTTAGGTTTGTTTAATTCGGGGGGGGGGTGACGGAAGGAGACACGGAAAATGATGTCGGGTGGGATGCGATGTTTCGTGAGCAGTGGTGGCAGCAACAGCAGGGAGGAGGAAGGCGAGAAAGTCGGCATTGGATAGTACAATAGTGATTGTGTACAGGGCGGACGGCAACGTTTATGCATTAAAATCGTTCCTCGACAGAACGAGAATCTAATCTTGATGACCGACGAAAGCAGACTTGAATCCAAGCTAGCGTTTATGCCAGACCGTCGAAATACCACTCGATACTTGCCTCTTTTTTCGTGAAGAAAGGCCCTTCGACCGACTCTTTCAATTCAAGGAATGAGGGAATTCGTCTTAAACGTGCACCTCAACAATGTACTCGAAGACGAGTACAGACGTCCCGGATCCGCTTGAATACACGGCCCTGCGGTTGTAGTAAGGAGCATCGCCTACCCGTAGGGTCAGCAGAGGAGTCCCGAAGACCACAACATCGTTGTTGTATACCACCTGGTTCAACGATGACGTCATGTTGTTTCATGGGAAGATTCGTACATATAGAACGAAACACGGCGGGGAGCAAGGCAAGGGTTAGACACAAAAGGCCCAAAAGGTTAATAACGTGATCGAAACAAGTCATGGAGTTTGTCAAGTTTATGTCTTCCCAGAATACTTTATGTGCTCGCAGCGTACTGTATGGGGTCCTACCGTACATGCGCGGAGTTTCAAGGAGATGGCTTCTATTCCGTTGGCACTACCGTCCCAGATGTCCGCATGGTTCCAACTGGAGCTCCACAACTCCCGCCCCCCAAAGGCTTATCTTAAACACGGGGATCAGCTTCACGATCTTCGCCAAATCTGACTAACCTCCCCGATGGAATAAGTGAGACCTTTAGCTCGCGTACAATGCCCCACTCCATGAAGGCATTGATCCCACATGGCCCACCGGTTTCGCTCTGAGCAGTGTTGAAATCCACCATGCTTGTAGGAAGTGAAAAAAGCAAGGATTCACCTGAACGAAAATGCTCTCCCCCGTGTAGTAAATCCCGTCCCCGTTCGTGGCCGTCACGTACAGGACGACGTTCGACGTGTCCACCACGAGCGCGCCCCCGCCTTCCCCCTCCTCGGCCTCGAGCCTCCGCCACTCATCTCCCCCCGTAACCGACAGCTCCGACCCGACCGCGGGGAGCGTCACGTTCACGTCGTTCCCGGACTCGTCCACGATCTCCGTCGTAGATGTCGTAGATGCGCTGTCGTTGGCGGACGCGGTGACCAGGAGGGAAAGAGCGCTAGAGTCGATGTAGGAAAGGTCTGAAGAATAGTCCCCGGGAGAAACGGTGTACGAGAAGGTGAGCGAGTCGGCGAAGGAGCCGGCCGAGGGGAACGAGCAGGACACCACGTCGAATGGCGTGGCGGTGGCGAGCTCAAGCGTAGGGGGCTCGCCGGTGTAGCGCACCTGGTTTTGTGTCGAGACAAGGGTGGCGTGGATAGGATGAGATTGTTGTTGTTCTCGCTGAGATTGAGTCGAACATGCTTTTGGGACGTTTGTATGGGGTTGTTGTGTTGTTTTTCGTATCATCAGAGGAAACTCAGGGGGGCCTGGTCAGCCATTCTTCGGGAGCAGTCATGGAGACAGACTGTCATCACACAACACCATCACCACGAGAGTCAAACACCGGAGAATGGTCCTAAACACGTGTCTTGCTACTACGCAAACTGTTGCCTCACGCATCGGGTAAACCATGCCAGGTTCATTTGCAGGCGGCAAATCGCGCCACACGAATCTTGTGGTGGCATTTGTATACACAGCCGTACCACATACTTCATACCTTTCGGGAAAAATGCGCCGTCAGGGTCGCCTCATCGCCAATGCCAAGGAGTCCCGCTGAAGGGGTGCGGGTCACGTTGTGCACGAAAGTGTCCTGTGGTCGTGGTCGTGGTCGCGGTCGTGGTAAGGGGGTGGGGGGGCGGGAGACACACAGGAGGTGGGGCTCGGTTAAAACACGAAAGTGTTGCCAACAGATTGACTTGTCCCCGTGTGCGGTTCGGCGATAGCTACGCTGCGTGCTTCCGAGATTCAACCATTCGCCGGTTTCCTTGTCACAGGTGGCGATCAGTCATTGCCAATCTGTCGGACGCCCCAAGAAAAATCTGTTGTTTCGGCAACACCACTCCCTATCGTGTGTAGATGCATGACCATTCGTACTCTTACTTTTCTACTCTTAACAAGAGCAACGACATCAACAACAATCTATGGCTCCGTCTCACACGACAAACCTACAGGGTTGACGACCCAACGCAAAGAACCGTGGTCGAGATGCATATTTCGTCCTTCTTCCTGTCTGTCCTGACTGACGAACTATGCGGGGCAAATCCCCATCTTGGTTGATCCTTTCAATGCCGCCGTCGACCGATATGCTAGTGTTTCTGCCAACCGTTCCTCTACACGCAAAGCTAGCAAACTAGGACTTCAAGATCAATCCAATAATAACTTCGCGGACGCCACGCCAGGCGGTATTCTTACTTGATCGGCAGCGTCAACGACAATGTCTGCGTTGTGGCTGAGACTCCCGTTGTCGCCCGGCACCGGCAGTGTCAAATCGGCTGCGGTGAGAGGGTTGGAGCTCAGTCTTCGGATGTCCCCCACAAGAGAGGACGAGTCGAGGTATCTACGAACAAGTGCAGCCGTTCGGAAAGAGGATATCGTAGATATTGAGAGAGGGGGTAGCCGTGCCGAGCGTGGTTGCCCTGTCATTGTGTTTTTTGCGGGTAGGTTATCGTCCTACAACTTTACGAGTGACGCTACGGCAGGGGGTCACCCCGTCTTACACTTTCTGGTGATTAAGGAAACACAATCTACGTAATAGACCTATTGGCCGCGTTCTGCTTCGCTGTAGGATCACCGAGAGTACACGCTATTGCCCAAAAGTGTTACGTTTTACCCCAAGAGTGCAACCCCCTACCGGAGCATCAGTCACTATACGACAGTAAGGTTCGATGACGCATGTAAAACACAGTGCGCAAAAACAGCAAGTTGCTTCTAAGTGAATGAAGTCCTTAAGCGATACCTGAGGTCGACCGACTCATCGTCCGCGGCCACGAGGTACTTCAAAAACACCGAGCTGGAGTTGTGCAGCGAGGCGTTCACTAGTGCTGATGAGGTGGCGTCAGTGTACGACACGTCTTGCGTCGTATACACAGCGGCCGCCGTTAGGTACGTTGTTGTCCTTGCCGTCGACGTCGATCCGATGACGACCGAAAGCACCGGTAGCGATAGCTCGTCTGCTGTAGCTGCCGTAGCAGTGGTGGTGGTAGTGGTAGAAGCAGTCTCTTCGGCTTCGAGAACCGTTACCGGAAGCGAAAAGTCGACCCGGATTTCAACTTCCTGGTTGTATCCGAAGGGTCCTGCTCGTCGGCACAAGACAACGATGCACGCACAGTTTCTCCACGGGGCTTGTTCACTTTTCTCTCGTTGTTAGGCGTGTGTCCTGCGTGGTTTTCTGGCCACACGAACCAATGGGGCTCGTCATTCACTCGTGTAGGTCCTTGTCGTCTTATCGGTACAAGATGCTGGTCTGGATCGTTGATGTGAACTGCTCTCTCGTTCTCTCTCTCTCTGTCTCTGTCTCTCTCCGTCTCTGTCGCTGTCTCTGTCTCTCTCTGTGTGTCTCACTTTCTTCTCTCTCTGTTTCTCTCTCTCTCCACCCATCGCTTTCTCGTGTGCCATCTGTCTCACTCTATCTTTCTTCGTTAGCGTGCAAGGACTACTGTGTGTGCATGGCCACGATTTCACCTCGCCCCTCCACCCCCCACCCTCTTACCGTTGCCGTTTACACCGTACACGCCGGTGACCACGGGCTGCGTTGTGTTGACGACGACATTGCTCCCGCTCGCTCGTAGCGGCTCGTCAGGTAGGCTCGTATTACCGTCTGTAATGCTCCTGGACTGGTGGCGCCTGATGTACGACGTGGATTCATCGACCTCAACGGTCGTGTCGTTCCCGACATCCAAGCGCCAGGCCGCGTCAAATTTCTCCACCTACGGCGCAATGGCAGAGGTTCTTCGTGAGAAGTAACAAAACATTTTTGTCGCTTGGCTTGAGAATGTGGCCACATTGTCTCCAACGTCTATTTCAATTGAGGCCTGGGTTGTCAAAACGCCCGAGGAATATGAACGGAGACTCGAACTGGTTCACCTTAAAGCACTGATTGGGGACCATACAAGCTGAATCACGTGTTGTTTGGGTGGGGAGCGAATTGGGAGCGAATATTAGTTGACAACAGGACTGAAATCGGCACGGTGCACGTGTGCGTTTGGTTGACGGGTAATTAGCAGTGGATGCTTCGACCGAGAGGAGGCTTGTGGAAGAGAAGCTGCCCATCCACCGCACACATACCAATGCCGAAGGGTTTGTATTCACCAATCGTATGTCGTAAGTTCCCTAAAACAATATGGTCAATATGTACCAGTACCTGATATAGGAACACCAACGTGTCTTGAACAATACGAGTTGGTTTCGCGTTTGCCGGAACGAACGCATCGCAGCCCTCGTAGAAGTTCCACGGCACCTCCAGCGCGGACGGATAGCGTTCGTACGCCGCGTCGCCCACGGTGAACGATACCTAGCATGGTCAGCATGGTCATCATCAGCAACAGGAGAAGGAGATCGTAGGGGCGTACGAACTTATCATCACACTCGTCTAGGCAAGGTTTCATGATACATACGGGCTCGCGCTCCAAACATTGATCAACGAAAAAAGTGTTGTAACGAGGCTCGGACACTGAACGAATGCTCGTACACAGAAAACGTTGCACTAGACCAGTTGCCCAGCCTAGGCTATCCAGAAATATACCTCAAATTTGTAGCCCCCCTTTGAAGCTGAAACAGAAACGTTGTCGATGCCGCCGTTGGAAAATGCCTTGAGGTTTCTCAGCGCCAGTGTTGCATCCTCGCTCGAGTTGAAACTGCCGCATCGCATCGCGTAACACACACGTGCACCACGAATAAACCAACAAGAACAAGTGGTCACCGTCTCGCATCTCACGATACATCACATCACATCAGACGAGTGTTCACCACAATCTTTTAAACGGAGAGATCAGGGTATCTGTGTCATGCGTTGTTGCTCGCAAGAGTCTTGTTACCCTGTTGGGTGAAGGGTGGGTGGGAGGGCGGCGGGGTCAGTACGCTCGAAACTAATAGTATAGCCGTTTGTCTACTGTATGGCCCGTGCAAGCTAGACGTATTCTTCAACAGACGGTGGTGGTTTCTTTCTCGNGGGGGGGGGGGGGGGGGGGCGGCGGGGTCAGTACGCTCGAAACTAATAGTATAGCCGTTTGTCTACTGTATGGCCCGTGCAAGCTAGACGTATTCTTCAACAGACGGTGGTGGTTTCTTTCTCGGCACCAACAACGTACGTACGGGTCATTTGCACTAACAAACAGAAACACTTGAGTTATAGTATTGGCTGGGAAAATAGGAGGCCCACCCGATGCAATCCGTGGTCTCGCCCTCGTACTGAAGGCGGAACGATCCGTCCGTGACTTGGGCAACTCCGAACGCGAAATCGGCGTCATCGTCGCCTGCCACATACACAATCTTGGCACGGCGGCAGCGTTGGTGGTGGTCAGTCTCGAGACGGCGCAGCGACTGGCGAAATGACAGAGATAGCCTGGATTATGGGGTAACTGTAATTCGCTGAAAACGAGCGCGTGGGAGATGTAAATATCCGCCGACAAAGACGCGACGTGGATTGTAACTGTTGAAAATGATCGCAACGACGAAAGGGCTGCTCGATCGTGACTGACTGCGACGAGTTCCATTGAACGGAAAGACGTTGATGATGCTTTCGATTACGCTGAAATGGCTGCTTGATGGTGATTTTCCTGTTCCGCCTTGGAAGCAACACAGTTTGACCTCCGAAGCAACTGAGACCTTCATAGATCTCTACACATGGTACATGCTATTTATATTCAATGTCGTTCTAGAGTTATTCCGTGTTCACCAGATAGTCTGAAGCTTCAGAAAAACTATCAAGGGGAAACAGGTGCAGCGTGGTCTTCCTGTCGTTTGGCGATAAAATTCACGTTTACATGTTCCTACTCCTCTGACCGACCTGCTTCCGCCCCCCCAGGGTGAATGACGCCTTCCCTCCGGAATTCAGGGGCACCTTTGGCGTCCCGAGGACGTCCATAGGATGGCTGTACACCACGTACAGGGCCACCTCCTCGCCCTCCCCGTACACGCCGTCCTCCTTTGAGGTGTAAACGGAAGTCACCTATGCGGGTGCCGCGAAGTTGGTATGGGGAGTATGCTGGGGTAGTTGCAACGGAATCCGACATGCATGTGAACGGGCGTGACTTGCGGTTGTTTGTGTGCTCGGGGGATTAGATGTGTGTGCAGCGGGGATCGTGTTTGATATAATTGTAGCGTAACTGCCACGGAAGTCGAGGGGTGCATAAGCGTCATGCCCACTGCGTCGTGCACCAGGAAGAGGCTGTCAGCATGAAACCATACGCTACGTACTCTGTTTCCGGCTCGAATCTCAACGGTAGAGGAAAGACACTTCTAGATAGTGATGTCTGGTTCTTTCAGTCCCCCGCCTACCCTGCCCCGAGAACACCCCGGAATATTTAATTGCTGCTCACCTGCGGAACAGAGGTATCGATGACGATCGCGCCTCCATTTGCAGAGTAGTTGAAGTTGCCGGATCTGAGGGGTCAACCAATTCCGAAAACATTATTCAATGATTAATGCGTGCACGAGGAAAGCACTTGTCGGACCTGATTTTCTCACTGTCGATGGTCAACTCCATGTTGGCCACATCAAGCACGGTATGAGCAAGCGGGTACATAAAACACAGCTTCTTCATGTTCCTGAGCGATGGCCAGCAAAGAGCCAATAATGTCCATCCGAAGATGGAATGAAGACAAAACATAATACTTCCTCCATAAATATCCGTGGCAAAATTGAGCCCAATCAGCACAAAACGCTTAACGAGAATAGCGAGCAAAGGTGGACTTCGTTGCCGAAACGGCATTGTCTTGGCGGTCTTTAGCCGTGTATAAAATAAGCCCACACACCGCGAATAACGGCTTGATGGGAATGAAACAAATGATTTGCATACCTGCTTGCCACAGGGTAGGGAGGGGGATAGTATGACGGTGATAAAACGTCTGGAATCACACGTTCACGCACCTGCTAGGTAATCGGAGGTCTGCATCTACAGACGAAAAGAAGCTAGCGCTCCGCACGAAGCCGCCGTTCCTTGTCAACGCCGTTTGAGAGTACGGGCCCAAGGATGGCGTCGAGTCTCCCTCCTGACACCACATGGCAGGGCATGGCTCTATGTTCAACAAAGCATCAACAAACCTTCACGCGAACTACTGCTCACAGATTTTGTGTTGCGGTTTTATGGTCGTGCAAGAGTGGCATACGGAACCCCCGAGGAGGGGGGAAGGGAGAACGAAGATACACAGCATCTGGCTGATCGGTGCGTTGTCGACCGTGATAAGTGCAGCCTACACAAAACCCGGGTAGATCCAGCGTCATCAACAGCTGCGACCGGTGTGAATGCTGTTTTTGCGCTGATCTCCGTCGCGAGGGAAGGATGCAGGGATGGAGCGTCGTGCTAAGAAACGAGCGCGAATACCAACCTGCACAGTGGAACGAAAGGTCAACACCGACGTCCCGTTTCCCGTGTAGAATGTGGCCGCCCTGTCTTCGGCCCCGGTTTCGAGGAGAAGCTGTGGAGACCCATTCTCGTCGACGATGACATCGCCAGAAAATTCAACCTGAAACTCGTGACACCAAACAGGCCAGCGGTGTATGCAGATACTTTTATAGAAGCTGATTCTATGAATGGAGGAACCTGATTCTCACCACTGCTTTTGCTTACGTCATGGCCGGGGGCGGGGGCAACGGGTGTATTCCTATGTGAGTGTACCACTTTCAGCCACATTTTCAACGTGAGGGAGGAGATGTGGGAGGAATGCACAAAGCTAAACCAGAATTTGTCATCACTTTCCACACGAAAATTCAAATGCCGGTCGACTCGTAATTCGTGCCACCAATGTATACAAGTCTAGACCAGCGAAGCCTCTCTGCTGCGACATGGGACAGTACGCGGAACACGAGCCGGGAACGTATGTATCGCTACAGCGACCGCACCCAGAAATAGATCCTCTGCCCCGCGCCGTACTCCCCCGCGAAGGCCGTCGCCGTCACGTTCAGCACCACGGGAACGTCCGAACAGTCCACGACCACCGGTGGTAAATCAGAAACAGAAACAGCACCGTCGTCGTCGCCGCGCAGCGAGAAACCGTGGAGCCCAAAAGTACCGCTAAAAAATTCTTCGACTTCTTGGCCGTCGTTGTCGCTGCCGCTGGTGCTGTTACTGGTGCTAGTTTCGCCGCTGTAAAAGGCCAAGTTAGCCGCTTGGGAAGGTGTGGTCGAAACACGCAGGATGGTGGAGCCATTTAGCTCTAGGGCGTCCGGGCCGGCGATTTCGAGGCCGTCCGAAGTGTCGCCCGGCTACCGTATAACGTGTCAATGGCGTGTCAATGCCATACCGATACCATACCATTATAATGCCATGCCACGTGCCGGGTCGTGTACCATACCAGGAGGGATGTCCCCGGATACGCCGTGCAAAGAGAGAGGGCCAAATGGAAACAACGTGAAAACAAGGGAAGATAAAGCGAAGGTGATGGATGTAGCATGGTCGAATAAACCACGAAAGGACGCTTGCTAATTCTAGGTAGATATAGCATGATTCGTTTTTGTGTACGCTTTGGACTTTGCTGTAACTCTCAATGCCGATCAGGATATCCACCGAGGATGATATGTGATGTTTTCTCCGAGTAACGGAATCTAACAATGAACTTGAAAAAGGTAGAAAGGGCTTAATCACAACGGAGAAACATGGAAGGACAAGTCAGCTACACAGCCACGGGAAGCAGAAAAGGAGGAGCTATCCAACGTACGTTCGTACCTGAAGAGCGTAGAGAAAAGATAGCCGTTCGGTATCCGGTATGGAAAAGTCGGACGCTTCTAGAGGTGGATCAAAGTTCACAAGACAGCCCTAAGAATGCGAAGAGCGAAGACAGACGGGCAGGCAGGCAGGCAGTAAGATAGACAGACAGGCAGATAGACGCCTGTAGAGAAGGACTTATTCATGGGGAACAAAGTACAGATATTGTATGCCTATTATTGTTTTCGTTATCGATGAAGGTCTGGCCAACAGCTCCTTCGGTTCCTTCCTTTCCTGGTACACACCACCAAGATGAGAAGATATCTCGTTCGAGAAAGACGATAACCGAAGGACCGCTGAGCTCTGACGAACCCGCGCGCCTAACCGCAGGAATGCTGACCCGCGCCATATCACCCTCTTGCCTCTCCCAGACCAGGTGTCCTACTGGCGCCCTTTGACCCACCTCGCCTTGCCGAGACTATCTGGTTCGCTGAAGCTAATGTAGGCATTTAGTAATGCTTATCCGCGCCCCAGAACGCAGTCAGGAAAAGAAACCAAACGCCGACGGTAAGGGCAAGTACCCCCCTCCACGTGCCCCCTCCCCTGTTCGTCGCCGAAATGCCCAACGGTCGTCTGCTCCGTGTTGAAGCAACCCTATGTAAAATTACCGAAGACCGGACAACCACCGCCACCTCCATCACCGCTGACGGACATGAAATGTCTCAGCCACTAGTATTACCTCGGTGATATTTCCTGCCGGGGGCACCTCCACGGCGCCGGGATTTCCCGCGTGAAAGACGACGGTGAACCGGAAGCCGTTCCCCCGGAGCTCGCGAGTCACTTTGTCGACCCCGAGGATATTTATCTTCAAGTATCCCGAAGAGTGAAACAATGTGTGAGAGAAAAATTTTGGAGGGGTGAAGCGGGGGGGGGTTACGCTCGTTGAAGACAGGGATTGGGGCGGTAACTTGTGTTTCAATATGATCGGCACATTGCAGTACTAGTGAAGTCAGCCGCTGGCTGAAATACGACAAACGTCCCAGTTTGCCAATACCACAGGCAGCGTGGAAGGCAAGACAAGCAAGCGGTCATTGTCGGCGACGTCGGGATAAGGCTGAAACCGCGAGCTGAAGCAACTGATTGCTGTCACCGGAAATGTCACACACTCCGCCACCCGTGATACTGAATCCGACACAAATACCATGCAACAGATATAGCATGTGTCCCTGCGCAAGACCAGTTAGACACCAAACATTTCTGCGTTTGCACACCATGTTTGGGTTGAGCTCCAATCCAAGTGTTGGACATGACGGTTGACATAAAACCAACACTATTAGTCTACACCTACTAAAGCTATTCCGCATGAGTACTGCTACAACTACTGCTGTAGTGCACGATTTTTTTACCTCTTCGAGCTCTTCGAGGCGAGATTTCACACTGAACCCACCGGCGGCGGACTCGGCGGAGTTCACATCCATACACCCTGACACAGTCCCTCCGTAGGACAATCGGAAATGACCCTGACTTACGGAGCTTTAGACGCGGGGACGACAACAACGGGCCGGACCAGTGGCGATATCAGAAAAAGTGCAGCACGACGGGAATTTTTCAACAAGCATCGGCGGGGAAAGTGATGCGGATCCTGCCTAGGAAGGTGAGGAGGTGGGTGGCCATAGTGGCTTGAGGTGCAGGTACAACACGAATTTTTCTCCATCGCCACGTTCTACACGCAGCCACGCGAAGTGGTGGACGGCTCGTCCGCTTTTCAACCCCCACGATGTTGCCCCTTCGCATCACTATCCCTATTCCACGCACGGCTCTACCAGCATGAAAAAGTCGCCACGAGTCGACGAGGCTTGGCGATACCTCTCTCTCGATAGTAGAGGCCATTCGTAGACCATTCAATTCCCAATTGCACGTATCTAATATACAGCGCTTTCTTCACCAAGACTGCAAGCGACAAATAGATCCTTACCGTGGAGCATCCACACCCACGTCCACGAACTGGGTCAAACCCGGGACGTGTTGGGCTACACGTATTCCATCAGAGGTGGAGTTGATGACGCTAGTCGCAGAAACGCCATCGGATGCGGCTGTATCGTTGGTTGGATCCACTCGCAGGAGCAAGACTGGGTTGCCTTGCGTTGTGTTGACGGTTACAGGGGCGGTAAAATGCAGGACAACCTACTCAAGGCACCCGCAACGGACGGTAAAGTGTAGCCACCGGAGCGAGAGGAATCGTGAAGAGGAGCGTACAAATGGGTCGGGAAGGGCTTGTTGTATCATATCGAACGAGGGCGGAGAAAGAAGATAGCTTGTGTTGGTTGGACGGCTGTTGGTCAACAAACTGCGGCCAACACAAAGAGAAAACTCGCTACAAAATAGGCATCGGGTTCGGTTGCGTTTTCACGAGTCCGTGCGATTGAATCTTTGTTTTCTTCGCGTTTCCAGCAACAAGTATACAAACATATCGCAAACACAAGCATCGACCACCAACCAACGATCCCTACTACCAAATTCTTGCAGATACATGCCGTACTGGAACAACTACAAAGTGTCCATCACAAGAAAAAGAGCGTAGCCAATGCATATGTAGTCAAAGCATGAACGGAACCAATTCGATGGAAAACAAAATGCATCTAACCATACCTCGACTGCCCCCTCTTGCACAGCTACAGATGCATCCCGATTCATGATGACGCCAGATTCGTCGCAGTCTACGACCCCGTCGCCCCCAGTATCTTCGCACTGGAGCCATCCGCAGTCGTCGTCGGCGTCAACGACCCCCAGTGTACCTACCCCAACTTCCGGCGTGTCGAACTTTACCACAAATCGACGCGCGTCTTCGAACGGAGGGTCGTCTTCCGTTACCGTTACGTTGAGGAAACCATTCGACGAGGAGAGCGCCGCGGCGACGGCGTCGGCCGTAAGGAGCGTCGAGTTTGCGCTTATGCATGGCGTGATGATAGTACTGCTTGTGCTCCTGCTTGTGCTGCCACTGCCGGTGCTGCTGCTGCTGCTGCTGCTGCTACCTGTGCTGATGCCGTCTTCGTTGCCATAGGACAGACGAAAGCCGCCGGAGGCTAGGGGTCCCGGGGAGCCGAAGACGTCGACCGTCTGCGAGTGGCCTGCGACACCGCGGGGCACTCCGTCTGCCGCCGTTGTCGACACGCGCTCAATCGAAGGCGGAGTTGTCTGATGTTTGTATTTGATGGGTTGTATGCCCAAAGGCGGGGGAGCATAGGCGCATGAGCCCTTCATTAAGATACAAGTCCGGATGCGGGTCCTGCTAGCAACATGACCTTGAGAACGGTTGTCAGATACCTTGTACGCGAGTGAGATTCATCTCTGGTCACGATTCGCGGCGTGAGCTACGGGCTCACCATGATTTGACACTCAAGTCGACGAGCAAACGATACGTCTGCACTACGACAAGGCTTGTACTTGATACTGGCGAAAGAAGCAGGCCTCGGGTGTTGCTGACGTGAAAACAACCAAAGAACCCTAGAAACAGGTGAGCGATGGGCGCGCAATCGCTTGCCGTCTGGCCCGTTTTTCACAAGCGTTTTCTACGGAGTGTGTGCCAACAGCGATGTGCCAACCATCGGCAACAAAAAAAAACTATCGTGAGCGAGAGTTGTCGTACCTCGATCCAAATGTTGCCGCTAGTTCCCAAGGAACCTGGTCGACCGTTGGTGGGCAAGACTAAAGAAACGTTCTGAGACGGGTTCGTGGACGACCGTAGGATGGCTGACGAGTTGACCACCGACACTACGCCGAGGGCGTTGAGGGCGGTGGTGTCGTTCTGAGGGAGCTCGAGAGCACACGGCGACGTGTAGTCCAGGTCCGCGGTAGAATCCCCTAAGAAGGTGCGTCACGTTGTTCGTTCAAGGGAAAGGGCACGGTTGCTGATAGAAGACACACTCGAGAGTAGTTGGTATTGAGCCAAACCTGCGCGGGGCATGGTCACTTGATAGCGGTGTCGCCCGTGGTATATTGAATGGCACACTTTCCATACGCACGTGAAACCTGAAACACGTCCGCGTCCCCGGCAACAACGCGAAACACGCGCACCTTCTCGCACGACGTAGACGAACACCAGTGTGTTGTTCGTGCCGTCCTTCAACGCTTCAAACGAAGCGTAGCCATCGGCGTCGCCAAGGTCTAGCCGCAGCCGCGGAACGCCGTAGACCACTACCGGGGCGGTGTACTTGATCAGTATCTCGACTTCGTGACCCGGCCCGTAGTACCCGTCGGCGAGGGTCGATGTTACTTCCAAGACAAGCGGCGGCCTTCACTCGGTTTCGGATGGAACAAGCGTGAGCCGCGTGCACAGGGTGGATGGAGACCAATGCGGTTGGGGGGGCATGGCAACGAAAACATTTCGGTGTCAAACTTTGCTCCATGTTGTAGTGAAGAATCTGGGAACGGGGGAAGCAAGGTTATCTGTGCCTGGTAGGGATGAGGCCCTGAAAATAGAGCTTTGATCGGTCTTGCGCAAGGAGCGTACTTGCCACAAAAACTGATTGATGTCGAAGTAGAAGTTCTGCAAGTATGTTCACGCACGGAGAGGTAAAGAAAGTAAAACAGCAAAAGTCGTAAAGCCTCGGGGCTGAGGTCACTCTACACTTGCCGACGGTGGCTTTCAATCCTTGGCGGGACAAAAGAAAAGTATCGCAACTAAATAGTATGGCAAGCTAGCTTTGTCTCCTTCTCCCTCTGACTCTCTCTCCCTTTCACTCAACCTCAACCTTACTCACTCTGTGTCAATGATAATACTCGACTCGCCCCCCGGCGTGGGCAGGGTCACCACCGCCGGCGCCTCTAGCGCGGCGTCGAAAATGGCGCCCTCGGCGGGCAGCAAGATCGTCGTCGTCGCCGTGACATCGCTGCCGACCACCGCAGTGTCGAGACCACCCGACGATTCGCCCTCCTTGACCGTGTACAAGAACTCAAGGACAGCACTGCCGTTCCCCCCATTGTAGAAGGCGGTGCCGCCGCTGTTGAGGAGGATACTCGGTAGGCTCTCGTTCAGTGCAGTGCTAGTTTGGGCCGCGGGGGGGGAGAGGGGGAGGAGGAGAAAAGGGATATGCGGGCGAGAATATTATGGCAACCTACCGGAGGAAGGAAGAGAAGAATACGGACACGCCGCCATGGAAACCAAGAGAAGGACGGGGTTGGGGGCACGAGTCGAAAGCGGCCACGCGTAGGCGTGAACATGCCGTGTGCATTCTGTTGTGTTGACGGAACAAAAAAGAGCGCGGGTGCGACCCCGTTCTGTCTTTTTCCCCCTATCCTCGACCGCAGGCGTGACAATTAGATACCATCAATATCACAATCGCCCACGCGACAGACGAACAATTTTGCTTGAGTTAAATCCCAAATCCTTGCGTCTCTTTGACAGACATTATCGCGGATCAACTTCCTCTCCGTTTCCACTCGACCCCCTCGCGTGGCTCTCCCACTACGCCCTTTCTCAAATACTTTGCAACACGAGAAGCACAGCCCACCTGGTTGTTACCCACCTTCGCAACTCCCTCCCTCCTTCTTTCCTTGCCTAGAACCGACCTCAAAAGCTCACCTATTCACGCCGACAGCCGACGTGAAGGTCACAAGCAGAGGTATCTCTTCGCCGACGCCGTACACACCGTCGGCTAGGCTTGTGTTCACGGCGATCACCCTCGCGACCTTTGTGTCGACCACCACCGCGTTGCCGCCGCTAAGACTTCCCCAGCTCCCCGGCTCCGGGAGGGTGAGGTCGGCGTCGGTGGTGGGCCAGGTGGAGGTGCGGCGAAGGTAGCCGAAGTTGCCCGCATACCTCACGTCGAGCGCCTAAAAAACGCGATTACAGTATCAAGATCATGATATGCATACGTTGCAGACGACGTGTTCTTGGTTCTTTGCTACTAGATGGAAAACAACCAGTGCATGGTTAGATAGCCTACAAGCGATGTTTTGCTGTCCCTGCTCGCGTTCGCGGGGTCGGATCCGCGTGCCGCGGGGTCGGATACGCCTGCCATGGTGGGTTTTCAGGTTGGAGATTACACGCGAACCCTCGGCGTGTCAAACGTTTGCGGCTCGGTGCTTGATTTGGGCAAGGGCTTCGGTTCGTTATATTCACGTGTTTCCTCCCTTTTGGGCAATTTCTTTGCAACAGACCCCCTGTTGACACACCCCACAACACAGCTTAGCCAAACCGGCGAAACCGAACATTCTCACACGGACACATCATAGAACGGCATTCTTGAACATGAGTAAGAGGCAGACTGTTCGGCTGCAGCATATTGTACAGCTGCTAAAACCGCTTCTTTGCTCGGTAGGCCACCAACGTAGCTAGCCCAGACACGACCAACGCATGCCAAAAACACACCGACAGTTCTCCGTGCGCGGGCGCATCCCAAGCGTCGAGAGCTTCTGTTTCGTCTCCCTCTTGGACCGTATAGATGAAGGTGATGGCTCTAGTTCCGGACCCAAAGGCGTAGTCAGCAAAGTTTCCCGTGTCCATCCTGGATGGTCCATGTCAATGAAGGAAACGGGTCAGCAAGGGGGCGGGGGGGAGCCGGAGGGAGCCGGCACAAGCTTCCTCGGCAACGACTCGCGTGGTGTGGCAACAGTGATGGAGAAACAACAAGCAGGCGTTATCAATGCCTCGCCAACCACGGTCTAGCCGTGTTCACGGAATCATCGTGCGCAGAATTCTCTGTGGGCGCCAAAGCTTTTACGAGTTCTTTTCAGGGCTCCATCTAAATTATCAACAAATCCCCCGGCCGCGTGATGTATCGTCAGTAGGAGCTATGTGTGGGCGAGTGTTGTTAAATGGGCACGATCGGTCCACCCAGACCCTTTCGGACGCCATCGGGACGTGCATAGGTACTTCCTATCTTGTTTCCGTACATGCACGCAGCATTAATTGTGGTTGGACTGTCTCCGGTTCCCTTGCATACATTGATGTTGTTGTTGGGGTAACTTGTGACAATGGGGACTCGGTTGTTGACCTCGAAGAGTGCGGAAAAGCATTCGAGGTGACAACCTTTTTCAAGGTGGCCACAACAACAACAACAACGATGTTTACGGACAGCGGTTTATTGTTTTTGCGGACGACGGCAGCAGCAGCTGTAGCATCCGTACCTTAACCTGGGCGCCTTCGTGACATTTGCGAGCGCCTCCACCGGCTCCGTGAATCTTATTGTCACGTCGATCTCGTCCCCGGCACCGTACGGCCCCTTGCCGGCCGGCTTGGTGGTCGTCATGTTCTCCACACGAGGTACGGTGGTCGATACGATGAGATCGCGGTTCGCTCCGAGAGAGCAGCCCTTGAAGGCCACGCAGGTGCCAGGCTCGGGAAGGCTGATGTTGGCAGCGGCAGCTCCCTGTTACACGTGCGCGCGTGTGTGTTTTGTGCAGTGTTTTGTTTTGTTTTGTTTTCAGAAATAGTTGCATCATGTGGCAAAACAATTAACAAGAGCACGATCTCAGCACGTTTCAGTCACGAGTATACAACTGTTAATCAAATAAGCCCCAAGGGGGAGAGCGGGCCCGCGAATAACATTCCAGGTAGGGGGCGGGGGGCTGGTCCTCTGGAGTTGTGTCTTCAAACCAAAGAGTCATCGGTCGGCGTAGCGAAGTAAAAAATACAATGTGTTGTCGATGCCGCCTCCTCCGTTTTCCATAGGAGAATCCCACGCTTGAAATAATCGTTTGGTATCACTCCGAATTCAAACCACGCTAGCTTCGTACGGGGGAAACACGGTTTGAGTCCGCCGCCTCTGGTGCTTACAACTTTCGCTTCTCCCTCGGTTTCCTCTGGTGGTGTGACTAGTACTACTCCGTTTCTGACGCCCGAACTTCTCCCCCGACCCCTCCAATACCCACTACCGTGCGAACGCCGATGTGTGCACCTCATCGGCCACGCGGCGGATGTATCCCTCGGTCTTGAACGCTTGCTCGTCCCAGTACTCGAGGTCGCTCGATTTGTCTCCCGGCTGGACAGTGTACAGGAAACTGAAATAGGCCGTGCCATTGCCGGAGTGGTAGGCTGCCGCCTCGTAACCCGAACCCGAGACATTCACGACGGGATTCCTGATATTGTGTGGCAGCAGTAAATCGTTTGTTGAGGGCGTGCCGTCGCAAGTGTTTTCAGGGATTCAAATCGATTCCGAAACGGGAAGAAGAAAAATGCACGAAAGAGTTTGTGGCATCACTTGAAGGGGAGTGACTTGGACTTTGCTTTCTTCGTGTGTCATCGTTCGAGCTCACCCTTCCAGTATGTCGTCGCCGATGTAGGGACCGGACAACTCAGCCTCGTTTTCCGTGATGTTGAGCAGGGTGAGCTCAGAGGTTCCGATCAAGACCGTCTCGCCGATGTCGTCCGCGGTTAGTTCATGACCCCCCTGCACGCCACGGACATAAACGACACATTGCATCACATCGTGCTTTATGGCATCGTGAAACGTCCAATCTCGGCACTAGAGATACTAGGTACGAGACATGTGTGCTGCTGGCATGTTGCATATGTGCTCGACGACGCACGCAAGAAGGGCTAAGTTACTACTACATGCAGAGCACCCCCGGGAGAAAAAGTTCAGCGCTGCTACTGAGCGCTGCCACTAAGGAACACAAGAATTTCCCGACTGCGGAAAACCAATGAGTGTAGCAAAAGAGAGCATACCTCTAGCACGAGCTGAGTGCTGCCGTTTAAAGCACCGTGGACGGTCGCGCGCACCCTCCAACCCGCCCTCAACCACAGCTCGGCAGAGTCACTGACCAGCAGCATTGGGGTGACGTCATCTTCCCACCACCTGGCAAACGTGCATCCACACATGAACTCGTCGGCGATACATAGCACACCAATACCTTGAAGCAAGAGCATCGGCGCGCATGTGTGAGAGTTGAAGTAATGCAACGCAGAAGGAAGACGAGGGGCAACAACGCCTCTCTCGGGATGTCCACACACCCGTCGTTGGCGAATCGTTTTGGAATATCAAACACGAGGATAGTACGCAACCTGGTTTGGTCGAAAACCTCTGCGCCGCTTGTTCCCGGCGAATCAATCATCTGACGAGGATAGCATGCATGTTTACGAGTACACTCCCCTAGCCGTGATTCTCACCCGAAGGTAACGTTGATGTATATGTCCTGTCCCGCACCGTACTCCCCGTCGACCGTGCTGGAATCAACATCGATTATGTTGGCCGTCGTTGCGCGCACGACGATGTCCTGCATCGATGCGTAGACAGGGGGGGTAAAGGGATAAACAAAAAGTAACGGCGACGGTGAAACGAAACGCAAAAGTCAAAGCAAAGAGCCTAGTCGTAAGGATCCATCCGTGTTCCACTACATATACCGGCAGGGAGGAGAACAGCAACGGTACAAACAGAGGACTTACGGAAGAGAACAACAACAGAAAAAACAAAGGGCTCCTACTTCCCCGCCATTTACATGAGCCAAGTACCCAAAGCATTCCCTGGGCTCGTTCTGTCTTCTGAGGGGGGAACACCTGAGAAAATTAAGGAAGGTCAGCGCCCAAAGGAGCACCGTGTCGTATACTCATCTCCCCTCTGCAAAGCTAAGTTGGACGTTGACTTCTACACCAGAAACGAGTCAATCGTATGAGTGCTAAGATCCTCCCTCACCCTCAACGCAAGGGCTGCAGGTATTGGAAATCCCGCACAGCAACTAAGCCCATAAGAAACCCCCCGCTAGCAGTTGGTGCAAGTCCAATGATGTTGAGACCACCGTTGCCACTAATACCAATAGTGCAGCACCCAACAACAGACCACAAACGGCAACGACAAGAACACCCAATCCGGGACAACAAGACGGCACCTCATTCTGAGAAAGGCTTCCAGTCGCTCCTGGCTCCGGAAGCACTGTCAACGCCTGCGTGGTCGCGTTCTCAGAAGTTCGGTACAATACCCCTACCACAGACGATGGCGGGGTGCGCAAGAGCATGACCAAAATCAAAGAGGAAAACAACCATGAGAGTAGAGTTGCGCACCGTTTTACGGTCGCGATAACCATTCATTCAGGGATGGGGGGACGATTTGGATCGAGCAACGCATTGATTTTTGACATCGACGTCCTGAAAAGAGGTCCCCGTCGAGAAGTAAGTCTAATAGTCATGCGAGTATGCCCTTCTCTCCGTCTTTGCAAGACGCTTTGGGTCCCCGCCACGGCATTACAAGCCGAAGGGGGTGGCAGCATTTAGCACTGTTTCGCGTACCTCCGTTGAGGTTGAGGGCAGTTGATGACGCGTAGTCGAGATCGGAAGTCGAGTCGCCCTCTTGAACCACGTATTTGAAGGTCAGCGTTTGGTTGCCGGACGATAGCAGGTCAACCTGTATTTTGGGGTTTGCAAGGCGCACCGCGAGCAGAGGTATATTGGGTGGGTTGCCGTCGTACCACATCCAGCCGATGAGAGAAACCGAGAGATGAAAGGGGCTTGCTTGCTATACCGTTTGAGGGATGACAATATCCATTATGTATCTTTTGTTTTGGGCTTCGAAATGCCATCCGCACTCCGGAGTCTTCTCAACAGTCGATTGCACGCGTGCCATTCTTCACGAACGGAAGAGGCCGAGTATCAGTCCTGCACAACTCAATGTTAGTTTGATAGCGTTTCGTGACAAATTATCGTTTCGATTCTCACAACAGGGCCACTTAAGGTCAACCTAGACTTAAGCCACTCGCTTGTCCTGTGTAGTCTAAGTTAGGGAACCAATGAAAGAAGGGCAACGGTACTAACAGCAATGACTTTGGCTGTGGTACCTGCTTGCATTTGACCAGTCGTGTAGGTGTTCAACAACAACGACAACAACAACAACAACAACAAACGACGAGGACGACGACGAAGCCGACAATGTTATGGACCAGAGTAGTAGACAGGGTACTAACGGTTGATGCATGTCGGCGAAAGCATATGCGCGCTGAACACACAGAAAACGGGACAAGTTTTGGAACTGTCTGGCCTATGTTGCGCAGGGAGGGGCAGCTCATGCAATAGTGCAGTGCATGCTGACTTAGTCCTGTCGCCTCTTCTAATCTTTCTGGGTTGGACGGGGGCTGCGAAGAACAACAGCGGATCGCATCCGCATCATACCTCTTGATTGAAAACGCCTGTTTTCAGCACCAACGTAGGCTCTCCCTCGAGCGTGACGTCTTGATTGAAAACTACGTCAATTTTGATCACTTCGCCCGTCCCGTACGCCCGAGCCTCGTTGGGAGAGTCAACCTGCCCCGCAATGTTAATGTCGAATAGTTCGGGACGGGGTCACGTCGGGTTGAATCGGTCAATCACCCCAAACACAAGGAACCACAAGGCTGTATCCACATACCAGGGCCACACCTTGTGCCTCGAAATGGTAGTGATACGACAGTGTGCCCGCATTTAGTGCTGCAATGTGTCAGCTAAGTACACCGGCACAATAGTGGGCACCGGTAATATTCGACGTGCAGAAAGGGGTGATAATTTCATCGGTCCTTAGCGCTTTCACCGTCACTATACCGAGCACCGGTACTACTGAAAGGGTTAACCGGAACGAACAAGCAGAGTCATGGAAACATCAACGCTACGGAGCCAGGTTGAAGCACATTTGTTTTTGTCCTTGCTTTCCAGTACCCGTGAACACGCCAGTCGTCACGGAACAAATTCAGACACCCTACCACACCCTGTGTTGGATGTTGCTCATCCCCACCTATACTCCGTGCGTTACATCATAACCTGCCCCTGTGAAACAAGCTCATACAATCCCACCGAAAGAAATGTTCCCAACTTTACCCTAGGTCATCGCACCTGCACGACAAACGGAGGCGACGTGTCGATGACGAGGCCCTTGTTAGCCGCGAGGCTGGCACCCGTACCCAGCCGGTATACGGCCGCGTACCCGAGGGGGGGAAGCTCGAGGTTTGCCGCGACCCCGTTCTCGCCCGTGATGGTGTCGTTGTCGGGCAACGCAAGAGACGATTCGTCGTAATAGTCCAGGTCTGCCGACGAGTCACCCTGTTTCTCGCACGCACACGCGAGGGGGCGTCACGCATCAATTGACACAAAGAAACGCCGAGAAGGCGACGAGGGTGGGACGATAGGAGGGAGGATTGACATCGGAGGATGGATGGAGAGAAAAGGATACGATTACGTTTGTGTTTGTTCAGTCAATGGCCCCCTAAAGGCCTTTCGATGGACTTGGGTCGACCGTCGGGGAACTGGAGAACATGCGGTACCCAACCAAGCAGTCATGCAAGATCACGGACGAGTGATCGAGGACCCTTGTATGCATGTGCGTTCATTTAGTGCTTGACAACTAGACAGGCGGTGTGTGGCTTAAGTTCTTGCTTGAGACCAACAATGCCATTTCGTTACCAAGAAGAGGTGCTACAAGCTCACCTCCTGCACGACGTAGATAAAGGACAACGTGTCGGTCCCCGATCCCCCGGTGTAGGCGGCCAGGCGATCTGCAGGCTTCCACCCGGGTGTCACTTCTACGGCGGGCCCGAGCTCCACGCCATTGAGGCCGTCATCTCCAACGATGGCTTTGCCGGATTTATCGGTGAAATATCCTCCGAAAGAGATGTCCTGTGGTGGTGATGTAGTTCGACACCGATGTTGCGCGAAAGGTTCGATGGTGAATCGACACCCATGTACCGTGTGGGAGAAATGACTTTCAAGGCGTGTGAGATCATCTTCACATGGATCGTGGGTAGGATAACGCCGTTTTCTGAACGCATGATTAATTTTGTCTTCGTTTCCGGTGGTACTGGAAGCACATTTCACCATCCTGCGTGCCCACCAACGCTGATACTCCTTTCCTCCCAATTGCCCGTACATTTTGTGTTAAAACCTGTTTGGACCATGCCAATACTCTTGCGCCATTTGACGTGTTGCGGAGGCTCATTACATCATTCTAGCGTGTCGTGATTATCTACCGAAAGCTCCTAACATGGAGTAGACAGCTCAGGCGACAACCGCCTTCGCTCGCCATGAAGTAGTGGTACACGAGTTAGTTTTTAAGCACCGACCTTTTCCGCTCGTTCTGGCTCCTCGTCTTCCTCGTTGAGCCAGCCGTACCACAGGCGATGGCGATTGCCCCAACTCATTCCGGTATAGCTGTTCACGGGAGAGTTCAAGTAGTCAAGCTCCAGCAGCGGCAAGTTACCATCATCTCCCTAGCGGCATGCACGGGAGAGGGAACAAAACATGGAAAGCAGCGGGAACACAGCCTTGGGAAGGCAACTCCTCAAATATCCTGAGCCCTTCTTTAATCTCGCCCGTTCGTTGTGTTTCGCACAAACACACCGGGTTGCACTCACCTCCCGGAAGCCGTGGGCATCTAATGAACGGGCGAAATCGCCGAACGGTGCATCGTGTCGTCTACAAGCAGCACGTGGGAGCAAGGCCAAGGCAGAGTATCGAACCCCCTTAAATATACACACCTCACCGGGTAGCGTTGCAAGTAGGTACCGGTGAAGTGGAAGCAGCACTTTTTCGCAGCAAGATATTTCCTGCTTCTCTGTCTCCCACTGTTCATCAATCACCTTCCCTGAACCCTGCTGTAATCTAAACTCGTCTTCTGTCGCAAGCAGGCGGGTATACGACCTATGCAGCTACAACCAGTATCTACTTTCTCTGCCTACATTGTTCCAATAGATTAGTTCAGGAACTGGTCCATGGAAATGCTACATCACGGTTCGTTGTCAGACAAACCTCCGCCGAAAAATGACCGCAAGCCGAGGGTGTTGCTCATTCTCATCCGTTTCACCCACCTGCATCGAAATGCTGTCGAAGGTGACGGTCACTGTCGTGCCGTTTTCTGAACAGGCGCCCCTGCTGCCTAACATCAAGCCGGCGGTGCTTGCTCTGCCGGGGTCTTCGGCCGTGGTAGTGCCCGCCATCCAAGTACTATATTCCACGGTTGTTCGCTCGATTCCGGAAAAGTCTTGCAAGGTTCGCCTCAAGTCCTCCTGTGTGTGCCAGTTTACCCGCAACAACCGTTTGAAAAGCACACGCAGCCGGATGCATTCGAGAAACCGGAAGAGCAGATGAGATGACATGAGAAAACGAATATCATGAATGAGCCAACTTCCATCGGTAGGAAAATGACTGCGGAATGATGCAAGTATGGTCATGGCCATGTCGTCCGCAGTGACTCCACCAGCAGTTGCTTTCAGCTGAACTTTTTTTTCTATCCGATGCGGATGCAAACAGGCTCTCACCAAAGCAGATGCGAACAGGCTAGAGGCCTGTACTCACCCAAGGATGCTGCGGCTATGGTGGCTGCAAAGTACCCAAGAGTAGACTTGCCTCGCTAACGCCCGCATCGATGTTCGGCATGGTCTCTCCGTTGAGGCTAATGGCAAATTCTCCCCTCGAAGCCCTTGTTGCAGAAACGTACAAGGTGTACACGGACGGAGATAGAACGAGCGATACAAACACGCCGTTCGCAGATACGATACGCTTACAGAGGGGAAGGTTTCGAATTGCTTCCAGCAATGCTGAAGGGTTGCACGAAATGGGGACTGAGCGTGCGTGGAGGTGAGGTATGGACAATCGGTTCGTTGCCTATGACGCCTTTTCAAGCCACAGTTGTCCCGTGCTCAGATGTCATGAACGACTCAAATAACCACCTACACAAGAAAAGCCTGGGCGGTGTGTCTACCGCTGAGCGCTTGCGCTCTTCCTTGGCTTGAACTACGGTCTCAAACTCGCCTGCAGATGAAACTCTGAACCTCCGGCGTGCTGCATGAGTCATCGTGGCAACCAGTCCTCAGTCTCAGGGTCGGCGAGCCTTCCACATGGACGGCACTCGAGAATCTGTTTGTTGATGTATTGATTTTGTCATGGGTGAAGATAGGTGTTCCTTTGAGTCATGCGACTTCCATGACGGTGTGACCGAACTACCACAAGACACACGAAACGAACGGATCGATCGATCTGCACGTGTAGTCAGTCGCTGAGCAGTACAAAGTCGATGTTTAGGTGTCATTGCAGCAAACCGTTTTTTCCCTTGTTGCAGAAGATCAAGGTAGAGGTTCGCTTCTTCCAAGCTGGGCAAAGGTCTGGCAACGGGAAACACGTCGAACAAAGAACTTCG
Organism: Ectocarpus sp. CCAP 1310/34; assembly: GCA_902602495.3. NCBI lineage: Eukaryota > Phaeophyceae > Ectocarpales > Ectocarpaceae > Ectocarpus > Ectocarpus sp. CCAP 1310/34. Next base: position 240,696 of record CACKRE030005275.1, read on the forward strand.
ACGCCCTGCATGCATCGATACGAATCTCAGGGCTGCAACATGAACGAATTGCCTCACCGCCGCTGGTGTTCGTCGGTTGTATGCGTCGGCACGGTGCCCCGGCGCTATTGTTTGCGTAACACCTGCCTCTCTCCCTTTTCGCCTGATCGGCACAGTAGTAGAGGCCTGATGCCGTCCACAATGGTGATTGAATTGTACCTGAATCGGTTTGTCTAAAGTGTTGCTCCCCGGCGATGTGACCCTAGTGTTCTTGGTGGAACCATAGTACCAGACCTACGTATCCCCGGGAGATTTTCTGTGGCAGAGTCAGTGGATATCTCTCACCTTACGTCGATGGTTATTTTGCTTCCCACGCCGTAAGTCCCGTCCGCCTCTGAAGACGTAACCTCAACTATTGGAAGTGCGAGGGCAGCGTCGATTCCAAGCTCCCGAACGGGCACCTGTACATAAACGTCCACTGGATCAATAGGATATTCACTACAACAGCATCATTGGGGAGTTTCGGAAAAATGTGTGGTTTTGCCCAGACAAAGACAAAATTGCCCAGACAAAAATTGGCATGAAAAGGATCCGAAAAGAGGCTCAGATTTTTTTCGGCATGACGTGGCAACGGCCCACCGCTGATTGGTCGAAAGACTCGCGCGCGCCGTTCCCCACGCTCTTCTTCTCCCCAAGCCAAGCAAGCAAGTAGGTTTGCTTGGTTGGGTGGTGCCATCTATCATCCAAGGTGCCAGGAGCATCTAGCGGGGGTGTTATTACCGCAGAGAAGCACCCTGTCAAGGCTTCTAGCAAGCAAACTCTCAGCCGCTCAGGTGGCGTCCTGCTTCAATCAACCGAAAGGTAGAGGCGGCGGTTAGCAGCAGTAGCTAGCTAAATAGCTGCTGCTGCAGCAAGCAGCAGCAGCACCAGCAGCTTCAACCTAGAACAATCACCCCTCATACAGAGATTTTTTAAGCTGCATTCCAAACTGCAACAGCTGTGTAGAGGAGATGGCACCGATAGAGAGTAACACAAGGCAACTTTTGGGCCACCTCCCAGCAGTTCGAGTGGCCTACAGCTCATGGTATGGGTATTCTCCTGAACTGGTTGTAGACAAGAAAGNTTGGGCCACCTCCCAGCAGTTCGAGTGGCCTACAGCTCATGGTATGGGTATTCTCCTGAACTGGTTGTAGACAAGAAAGTCGCTCTTCTTTGTTAGGCTGCTGGTGAACCATGTCTCATCCCACCCTCATCCCCTCGGCTCCTTCCACAGCGATCACCATATATCTACACACACATAGACGCACACCGCCCGCATCGGAGGGGGAGCAGGTCTGTCTGTCCAGCGGTAGTGACGTGAGGCTTGGACGAGTCTGTACCCTGCGATGCCATCTGTTGTTGTTATTGCTACTCTGTTGCTGCTCAAATACCGAACATCTGAGCCTTTTGAACAGGAACCCACGGCTCAGATAAAATGAGGTTGGTGAGAGGTTTTTGTCTGAGCCGTGGGTGAAAAGTGGGGCAGCCTCAGACAAATAATACCGCTACCGGCTACAGATTCCAAAAAATCTGACCCTCTGCTTGTCTGAGCATTTTGTCTGACCAAAAAAATAGTGTCTTTTGTCCTGTGTGCAGCCTACTGCTTGCAGTCTATTGTTAGAGGCTCTGATTTACAGGTGCCGTGACTGCCATCGTGACAGAACGCACCAGCTTGAGAGTTAAGAAAGCCAGGTTACAACAAAATACAGTGGTGGACCCTCAACAACACCGGTTGAACAACGCCGGTGGCCCCATTGCGCCGGTGATAGAGACTGAATCACCATGCCATTCTTTGAATGATAGCTCCGGTCCCTCTGAACAGCGTCGGTCGTTTCGCCGGGCATGTACCGGCGTTGCTGGGGGGCCATTACTGTACATTCAAGAGATTGACCATAGCAACAATGCACCCTACTGTTATGGAGCTACATAGTTGCTCCATTACAATACATGTACTAGAACCTTTAGTCGCTGTTGGAAACATCCCCTCAGAAAAAGGACCAAGTCTCGGGCAACGTAAAAAGGTGCCACGTTCGGCAATCTCTCTGTACGACAGCCCACTACTGTTCTTTAACGTAAAATATTGCGTATGCCTGTATCGTACGACGGCGTGGCGAGGAAACAAGTGCGACCCTACGCATGTCAGGTTGGCACATGGGTGACATTTACGCACAGCACTCCGTTGTCCCCTCTGTTTTGGCAGTTTGCAAGTATGTGGTGGGACGATATCGCCATGCATAACGTGTCCATTGAATTCCCGCGTGTGAAGACACCCAAAGATATCTCGCATTATGCGAACGACTACTTCTACTGTTGTATCATAACTCACATCGATGGGAAGATTGACCTCGCACTCCCCAGGAATGCTGATATCTGCCCTCAGATCCAAGCCAACGCCATAGTTGAGGTGTCCAACCGCGGAGTAAATCGCACCGGGTCGGGGCTGCTGACGGCCATCACAGCTCGTGCTCAGGTTTTCAGACGCGCTGCTTGCGGCTTGGGCGCCCTGGACCGCAATCAAATGCCTCGACCCAACGTCAGGTGATCCAACGGTCAAGATCCATAGTGTCACTAGGAATCTTTGAATAGTTTTGGTTCCGTGTCTCCGCAGAACGTGTAGTCGGGTCAGAGCTTTCAAGTCATGCCACCATGGGTGGTGCAAGCCGCCAACCATCCCGCCGAGAGTGCACCCTCTCCTCGACAGCTCAGCAGACAAGAGGGAAAGTCGGTGGGTCTCCACGATCTCCGAATGGATATTGGAGGCATCCCTCAGCCGGGATGGCCGGGGACACGCCGGGGCTGCGGCCACCGAGGGCAGAGGGAGCACGCTCTCGTGGATGCACCCACTGCCGCACGCACCGCGCGAGATAACACCTGGCCTACCAGCCTGCTCAGCACACCATCCTCCCTGGAAGGAAACACCTGTGACCCTTGCATGCCTACTTCAACAAAGTCTAGAGTCTAGACCCAGCCTAGAGGGCTAATGTGTAGAGAAGCGCAGAAGTGGGAAGCGGGAGTGCGGGAGTGGGATTGAAAACGCGGAGGAACCTCTGAGGAACCAACGGAGCGCACGAACCCACCAATAGGACAGTAAGACCACATCTCTCCTCCGAGCCGCCAAGATCCTCTTGCAGACTGGGCAGCACGGCTGGGAAAATGGATGACCTACTTCAACCAACATGCTGGGCAGGCATGCAGGTGTTTAGTGTCTCGTACTTTTATATCATGTGCATAGACCCAGTGCGCCACACGCAAGGCAATTCAGCACATTGACATTTGCAAAACAGTAGTTGTAGGAAGCTGGTTTTTGTTGTTTTATTTTTCTCCCATCATTGGACTCTGTCGTTTGCCCCTCTGGCCCCTATCCTCCACTTCTACCAGCTAGACGACCCAACCGGGGTCACATAGGAGGGGGGGGTTGGACCCCCTCCTGCGGTTCATGCCTGAGATATTTTTATCGCGAGAAGGGTACAGCAATCCCTTCCCTCGCGACGTAAGAAGTCGGTCAAGTTTACTAACAACGAGCTTTGCAGCGCGTCGCTTGTGTGTACAACTGTAGTAGTCCAATCTACAGCAGTACCTCCCTTCACAAGTACTCCTTGAAAGTGCCTCGCACCGCCCCGTGTACAGCAGTCTATCGTAGGTTGCATAAGATATGAACCCCCTGGACCGATTTGAAAACTCGATTACTCGGCAGGAAAAACAGTGGCGGTGCCGGAAATGGTGGCGTTGGAACTGTCTCGTCGAGAGCTTTCCGAACGCGTACATACAGCCGTGTCATTTTGATGTCGGCATCCTCCTCGTGCCACGCTTGAGGTTTGAAGTTCAGTCCAGGGAGGTGTGGTTTTTTATGCAATCTACCGTACACACCAAGATATGCCGAGATATATATGCAGCAACTATGGAACGGCCTTCCCTACTGTGCGACACCTTGTAACAGGGAGGACCTTGCTTGTAGTGTTTTTGAGGCTACTACGGCACCGAGTCTTGCTGATCATCAATACCTGCTCCCTTGCACAGGCGATGGGAACCCTGCTGGGTACGATGTTTGGATTTGTGTCTGCTGCTCTTCTCACGCCGATCCACGGCGGGGAGAGAGAGCACGGGTTGCCGGCTGCTCCTGGCGTGGTGAGTCTCCATTGATAACTCGAGCACCGCCCGTGTTTTCCCAGCGAACCAAGCAAGCTTCACCATGTGCAGTCTTCTTGCTCAGCAACGCGCCCAATGTTGTTTTCCACATGTTGACTGTGATTTTGACTCCTTAGCCTCTTCGTCGTTACCCTTCACATGCGTTCTTGTACCTTTCTTTTACTGTTTCCGTATCATGGGCAGGTACTCACCGTCGTGTGGTACTCAGTATGAGACCAACTCTGCCCGACACGCTGTCGTGTAATGTGTGGGATGTGTCCACTCCTGCAGTTGTACCCAATCAATCCCGCCAAGTTCCAACCGTTGACTATTTTAGCTTAGGTTCTAGCCCTACCTTGTCCATGTGACGATGATTGCAGGTTATGGGGTCCTCTCTCGGCGTACTTGCAGCCTACTCGGCAGGGGAAGGGACCCAGCCCCTCCGACGACTGGTCTACCTTCTGCTGCTCAGCGTGGGGGCAGCCGCAGTGACAACCGCAGCATGTAGCTGGCTAGCGGGCGATGTCGTCCACAATGTGAGAGCGAATGCAGCAGAATGATGCTCGTCGTTGTTGAGAACGTGTGGACGAACTCTTTGTGTTCCAATCAAGACGGCATTTACCGTTGTTTTTTATGCATAGATCACACGCATCGTCGTCCATGTGAACGTTAAGTGCCGTCGTTTCTTGAATCGACCAACGGTTGTGTGCTTGGTGCCCAGGGCGGGAGCGTTGGCATCATGGTGCTGGCAACAGTGGCGTCGCTAGGCTCGACGGCGGTCTTCACCATTGAAAAGCACAACATGCTGATCACACGAGCAGCCACGACTGCGGCATTCGATGACCGCGAGCGACACGAAGGATTGTCACATCTCCACGAGGAGTCCTTGATGGATATCAAGGCGATCTGAAATGTACGACATCAAGTGGTGTGGTTAAAAGCGTTTGAAATCAGTAGTTCTACGGTGGTTCCTTGTAAATGTTTGTACAGAGCCGAAGTGTTTAAGGATCAGAGCGTAGGTGATAAAGGTCAATACGGTCAGGCAACGTTGGAAGGCTTGGTGTGTGCTGGTATGATCTGGTATGTTGAGAACGAAGGTCTTGCTGTTGGAGTGTGGAAGTTTGTCGTCGAAGGGCCCTCTCACGACACGAGGTTTGGGGGACCCCTCGCAAAACGCCACCATTGGCGCAGATTTGTTCTCGCACTCTAGCTGCCGTGCGGTGAGATCATGTGCGTCGGCTACGTGGGTTGATTCCACCGCCGTGCCACCTGCTGCTTGTCTTGCGGCCCCCTAAAATCCGGATGAAAGTTACACGCGCTGGTCGATATCGACGTGCGTGCACGGGCGGCGCCGATTGATACCGCCCGGCCACGTTTTGGCTGCGAGCGGTCGGGATACTGTTATATTGCTGTGTGGGAGTGCAGAATATTACATGCGTACCAAAAGTACAGAAATTCATGGTACCAATCGACTGAAGATCTCAACAAGTGCACCCGCCGGCGTCCCTCCACGATGGTAGCAACCAAACGCAGAAAAAAGACCGAAAATGATGCAAAAAAATGGTGCTGCGTGCGGTTGTGTGCTTTGGGGTGAAAGATATACCAACACGAATGAGAAACCCCATCTCCACTGAGTCACAGTCTGCCAACCCTATCCCGGTAGTTTAACGGTCTGCCAACGGGGGGGGGCGCTTTCTCTCGTGATACATATGCGGCGAGAAATGCCAAGGGTGCGGCCGAAGGCACTTACAATGTGTAAGCTAGGTGTGCTTTCATCAACACCCTTTCCTATATTAAAGATCCATCCCGGATGTTTGCTGCATTTCGTGGACCGTTCTTGGCAAAACCCCCGGACCGAAGGAAATCTATCCGTCAGCTTTCCAGATCTCTTCCCGGTGTTGAATGTCTGTACAAAGGGAGAAAAGTCCTGGTTACCTGGCTTCCGCAAAAAGGATCGATGTATACAGCTCTTCCTCAACTTTCAATAGGCACAAAAAACACCCCCCGACCGAATTTCGCCTGCGTCCACTCTCTGGAGAGCCTGGACAAATCACGCCGGCCACAGCCATTGTCGCGCCGAGACAAATCTCAACAACGCACTACAGTAGAGTCTCAAACACATCCAAAATCTACAAGGGGGTTTACAGACACGGCCCCCATGCCCCCATTTGAACCATGCCAGTTTATCTACCTATCTCTTTCCCCACAATGTTGGCTCATAGCCGACTATTTTGGGCCTTTCTTCTTGAACATGTCTCGGTCGCGGGCACTTTGCTTGGCAGCTCTCGCGCCTGACAATGCCCCGAGCTTGGCCTCGTCGTTCATAACGTCCCCCAGGCTGCCCTGAAGCAGGCCGATGCCTAGCGTGAGAACGAAGCCGACTGCGAGCGGCACCCACATCGGCGGAAGGTCGCTACTGACGACTTCACCGACCTGTCACACATGCACGTTTTGGGTACGCATGCATCGAAGCGATTGGTAGTCAGGCACAAGTCGCCGCACTAGGTGTCCAATCTTGCGGTCGTACTTCGCCGACAAGCAATACAGGCTTGAGCGGGAGGCGACAAGCTTCTCGCGGGCGTGAGCACTTGCTCCTCGGAGCTAGAAAAATAACTCTGGCTCCAGAGGATTTGCTAACCTATGAATTGCGATGCAGACCTGCTGGGTGGAGGGACAACGAAATACTTGCGCGCTCCAACCTACTCTCCGCAGCTTAGAATTCCAATAACTGCTGAACTCTCTGACAAGTTGACGGCTGTTACAGTGGACGAAATAAGAAGGACCATTGCAATCGATCGCCCTGTTGTCTCTACGCGATTAGAAAGTAGCATCTCACATCGTCCGGATCAATGTACTCTGCTAGCACACTGGACGCTCCCGCAAACCCTGTTGCTGCCGCGAACGACGCCCCTTGCAGTGCCCTTTCCAACTGCCCTCGTGGCCGCGGCGCCTGCCCTTTGGAAGCAGGAACAACGTCCGTCGCGGCGAATACCTGAACATGGACGGGTGCGACAACAGAGGTGCGTGCATGGGGGTTGGTTGTGTTTCACGCGAGAGATGGATCGAGCGAAAGACAGCAGTCACACTAGAGGCTGCTGACCTCTCCGACCGCTGCACACCCGGGCAGCTGACAAGCGAGGAGAAAGATGAAAGACATGCGTGTGCGCGCCCCATTCGGTGCGAAAATACGTTTCGTGCCGCAGAAAAAGATACAGCCGTAGCGGAGGAGTAGAACAGAGGAGAGAGAGGCACACAACACCCACACCCACCCACACCCTGCTACACAACACTGACCTACAGCGGCACATGGAACCCTCTACACGTGTGCGTGTCCAGAGCGCGACCTGCTAGTCCTTGCTCCGTTTCACGACACTGTTCACCCTTGTCATTATTTCGGAACTACGAGCGCAGGCGGGCATGCCTTCTCTTTTGGACCGCGCTGGTTTTAATCATGGTCGCTCCCCGCGAGCACACACACACTTTGTAGCCCACCACCGGTATATAATGGCTGAACGAATAGCCCAGTAAAAAAAACTCAGCTGGGTATATACTCTCGCAATGTCCAAACGAGCTCGGCTACTTTGATCGACGTCCACTTTCACCCCGCCGTATCCTCAAAAGCGAATATCCTGCCACGGCTACTTTCTCCAGAAATGTACCCTGGCAAGACAGGAAATGCGAACTTTTCATCTACCATTTTCTCCGCAGGAATCTTGTTCCCTTCCCACATTGAGATACCAAACACCAACTCTTCTCGCTCGAAATCAACGCATGGGAATCGGGCAGATTTCGATCACGACGGATGTTCCACCCCCGCAAAACAACACAACCATCAACTTTTCCCGCTCTAAACAAATGACTGCTGGCATGCCAGCACAATTCCGTCGGGAGAGCATCCGACACGTACGTACGTGAGGTACGAATGCGACATACGAGTCACGCTTGGAACGCGAGACCAATCCGGCATCGGTGAATTGCCGATGCAATTTTTATTGTGTGTATTTGCGGATGTGTGGCGGGGAACTCTCGTGGCCGCGGAAGGGCGGAAGGACACACACACCCGCGTTGAGGATCCGGACGCCTGTAGATTACCGTCGCTCTCGACCTGCCGAATATGGCAACGTTGTAGGATACAATCCGACCACTCCGCCTCTGGGGTGGACGTGTGAACACCGTCGCCATCATCGATATGCGGATCTTCGAGTATCTCCTGGGATAAGTTCTCAATTGGGGTGGACATATGAACACCGTCGCCATCCTCGACATACGCGTTTTGTCCAGGATGGCGACGGTGTTCACATGTCCACACCAGAGGCCTCAACATGTGAACACCGTCGCCCGTTCTCAATAATTGACAACGCATGTATCCCAGGAGATACTCGAACACGCGCATGTCGAGGATGGCGACGGTGTTCACATATCCACCCCAGAGGCGGAGGACGGTCGGATTGTAGCTCACAACGTTCCCATCTTCGGCAGGTCGACGGCGACGGTACAGGAGTCGCGGTCCGGAGGATGTGCCCTCAACGCGGGTGTGTGTATCCTTCCGCCCCTCGACGGCCATGAGAGTTCCCCGCCACACACGCGCAAATACGCGAGTTTTTTGTGCGTCGACATTTCAACAATGCCGGATCGGTCTCGCGTTCTGAGCGTGACTTGTGTCTCGCGTATATCTAACATAGGTAAGGATCGGCTGATTTCCCGACAAAATTGTGCTGGTGTGTGCCAGCCATTGTTGAGAGCGGGGAAATCTGGTGGTTCATGTTTTACCTGGACGGAAAATCGGACAATCCATCCTGATCGATGACCGATTTCTGCCCAGTTGCCATGGTTGATGCCGAGCGAGAAGAGTTGGGTGTTTGGTATCTCATGGTTGCAGGGGAAAGGGGAAAGGGGTTCCTGTGGAGGAAATGGTCGTTGAAAGGTCAGGGTACGTTCCGAACTCGTGGTACTTTTTGGAGAAAAGTAGCGTGGCAGGGTAACCCCGCGGTTTCTAGGGGACGGCAGCGTGAAAGTGGACGTTGACCAATCAGCCGAGCTCGTTTCATGCTGCCAAATGCAACACAGCAGGAGTACATACCCAGCTGCTAGGTCGCTTCCAGAGCAGGGCAATATACCTTGTTATGTCATTTAGCCATTACATACCGGCGGTAGCTTACAAGTGCGTGTGTGTTAACGGGGAGCCATCTGTGAATCAGACACTAAATAAAACCAGAGCGATCCAACGAACACAGCAAGTCCGTCAGCGCTCATCGTTCAGAAAATTCAAAGAGTACAGCAATGGAGGGCTTTCAAATAATGCCGGGATGCGCTTGTTGAGTGCATCGACCGGTCGACCGGCGCTACTCAGGGGGACCGGCACTATTCAATGTACAGAATGACTTCTGATTCGGTCTGTGCCCAGCAATTCAGACGCCATACAGGCCACCGGCGCTATCCAACCGGCGACGTCCCCTCACTACTGTACATCGCGAAGAGTAGTGCAGACCGAGCAGGGCACGAATAAGACTGCTGCTGTGGTACTTCGAAAAACAAAAGTACACTGTCCCCCAAATCTGTCGCTATTATTAGGCTGCTGTAGCATTTCAACACCACACGGGCATTGTAGTATCTACAGTATGCCGAAGCTGCTTGTATGTATTTGCAAACCACACCGGTACGAAGATGCTTCCTACACATCATCTACCGTATACGACACAAGATTTCACGCCTTCTGGACCGATTTCCAAAGCTCGACTTCTCCGCGACGAAGAGGATGCCTAAAGAAAACGATACACGTACACATTTTCGGAGAGCTCTCGATCAGACGTGGCTTCAACGCCGCCGTTTTCGGCGCTGCGACTTTCCTGCATCTTGATAAATCGAGCTTTGAAAATCGGTCCAAGGGGGTGTCATCTTGCGGCGTATTCGGTACTACGTACCGCTGTAGCATACAGTCTTTTACAGATGCTGTTCATTTTGCACTTGGCTCTGCATGGACATACAATGAGTCCATAAACCTACAAAGCATTAGGAACATTGATTGTACTCCAGCAAAGAACCACCTGTCCAGAAGCGGGCGGATGTTGTTGCTGCGCTTGCGCCTGCTGCGAAGGTCTGATGGTCATCACGCTTGGGACCGTGAAAGCTTGCGCCGATCGCCGCAAGACAATCGCCAGCATGACCAAAGACGCCCGCCTCATACCAAACTTCATGGTGAAGGGTGTGGTATATCTGTGTGGTGGTGTGTGCCGTGCAGTGCTATGTGTAAAAGTTGTTATATGTTGCCGACGCCGAACGTCGCGGGCTCACGTACGTCTGAAGCGTTTTGCATCCGGACAGATGGCATTCACGGGGAGGGGAGGGTACGTCATCGCCATTATTTTTTTTTGCTCGCAATCCAGATTGCCCGAGCGAGGATGCACCGCCTACACCAGCCGGACGTTTCTGGCGATTCTAGGTCGAACAAAAACACACGCAACACTATCACCTCACGGAACCACGAATCACGTGCCGAACGAACTACTCCCCCCCACAGACGTGGCATCATGAAAACCGTGAACAGTGCTGTTGGCCGACCTCTCCCGGAAGCCAAGGCCTCGAAGCTGCCCAGGCACTCCAAGGAGAAGCCGGAGGTCAGGCACACGTTCGACCGGAAGGGAGACTGGAGCCTCATGGACGCGGCGAGGTGCGAGAGAGAGAGAGAGAGAGAGAGAGAGAGAGAGAGCAGAGTTGGCTGTGTTCCTCTACGTAGGCCTCACACTTCGCACAGGAAGAACGTGGCAGATGTCACACGGGGGGAAGCTGGAGCGGCTTGGCTGGGAAGACTTCCGTTGTCTTGGGACTAAAATGGTACAGCAGTACGTGTGTACGTGCGTGGGGAGAGAGAGGTGTGCGCATACATATGTGGTTTGAATCGTTCTTTCTTCCCTTGGGCAAACAAAATTTTGCAACATCAACAAAATCATTCCTTCTCGTGTTTTTTTGAGCCGTAATTGTTTTTCAGCGGAGATTTTCGCGCCCCACGTCTGGAACCATCTCCCCATCACACGGAAAATGGAGATTTTCCACAAACCTCTTGCCTGTGGTGTACCTGTGGTGGGTCAAGGTATATTAGAACATGGATCCTCGGCTCCGGTTTCGGGCAATACACGGGGGGCAATCCCTTCTGTTGCCCATTTCTTGTGTAATTCTGTAACATGTTGCACCTTTCGGTCCACCCTTGGTTGATATTGTGACCACCGCCGATCTTCGGTCAGCAACAGCCCATTTACCCGTAAACCGGCTTCTTCCTCTCGGTTGGAGAGTCGGTTGTCGGGTCTAGCGTGGCGGCTTGTTTCTCTGCAGAACATCGGAAAGGCAGTGGGTTGCTGTGAAATGAAGCGCGTGCCCCGCTCATGTCGGTATAGCAGGCACCGGGTAGAAACAAAAACAGTTTTTTTTCCCTTCCCATGGAGGTGAGTTGTGTCATGACAAGGTTTGCGTTGAGATTCCATGTCGGCGTATCCGGCCGGGCCCCATGAGTGTGTAGTTGGTGGCAAATGAATGGTCTGTGGCCCCCGAGAAAAGCGCAGCAATACCGCAAAACCACAGAGCGCACATCATTAGCTCGTGAGCGCTTCATCATCGTGAAGCATGGGCTGCAAGTCCAGTCGGTCTTGTGCCCCTCAGGCCGCATCTTCAAGGAACGTAAGTTGCTCCGAAGGGCATGTGCTGCTTGCTGTCTGCCAAAGATCGGAGAGGAGGCGGACGAAAGGGCGCCAAGTGTGCAAAATGAAACGATCCGTTTCGCACTTTTGGCACAAGGATGGGCGGTTTTTTTCTTGCGCGCGATCGAAGTCAAACGAAAAAACTGCCCAAGCCGGGGACGAGAACGCAACAACAACAGCCATGGATTACTCTTTTGGCAGCGCTCTAGGCCGACCATGTGTTCATTCGAACAGAAGCCCTTTCACCCGGGCCCCGGACCATTTGCCGAATTACTATTAATAGACGCTCCGTAGGCCTTTGCTCCATGGGCCGTTTTATTTTCGATTTAGATACACAAAACTTTATTTCCATGCTAATTTCAAGTAATTTCACCTTCTCATTCTCCGTCATCCAAACAAAACGGCCGATGGAGCAAAGGCCTAACGCTCCTCGTTGCTGCTGCTGCTGCTGCTGCTGCTGCTGTTCCTCCGTACTTCTGGCTTTCGTCGACAACCCCCGACCCACCAGGTGGCACGATTCCATGTACTACGAGGGGAGCTACTTCTGGCAGCTTTTCCACGACACGCAGGTCTACACACGTCGTGCCACCTCCATTTATTGCGGCCCCCCGGCCAGGTACGTGCACCCAATGATGTGCCTGCTTTGCTTGACCGTTACCGGGACGATGGCAACGTCGTGCTGCTGCACTATTTATTCAGCATTTTTCATTTGCTGTCGGAGTTCTTTCTGCGGGCGGGCGTGTGTTGCTCAGGCTGACGTGTGGGGACGGGTCTGCTGCCGTGTGCGTGTCATTGTTGGTTTGGGGATGAGCGGGTGTCACCAGTCACCAGCTGTGCCTGAGATGTTTGAGATGCGACAGCGCAAGATGGGCCTTTTTTGCCGAGAAACTTCCTCAAGCTATAAGTCTTCTCTAGACTACGGGCGAGTTTCCTCACCAGTCCACCAGTCCACTACATATGAGGTTAGTTTTACGGTGTTTGCAGCACCCCTCGCAGTCACCGACCTCTTGCTCCAAAACTATGGGGTTCGAAGGTGCAAAGGTTACTATGCACGTCCAGGATCCCTAACTTGTTGTCTTGCGCATGTTTAGAAAAATTATTCAGGTCTATGCTGCTCAGCACCTTCTAACATCATGCGTCCATGCGCGGACGCCTGCCGTAGTCACAGCCCAAGTACTGACAAAAGGGTACATGCACACTCATACTGCGAAGTACTTTACAAGACACCTACATACACAATTCTACAATGTGGAATTAGATTCGAAGGGTGTTTCTTGTCCGTTTCAAAACAATGCTCCCAACTCGTACCGCTGTATCCTGCAATGATGTCCGTTTATCTCGGGATGGGAATGCTTGTTTGCGGATCCGACAACGAAAACGCGTTCGACACCTGTCTTCCGGCGCATGTGTGAGGATGTTCTTACATAAATGATCTCAATCGATGCCAGATAATATTGGGCAGTATTAACAGTGTGGGGCGCACCCAACCATGGTACCTTACGCGGGTACTCTTTTGAGTTCACTCGGACCGACTTTGACGAGCTTGCTCAGGGCCGGTGTTTTGTGTTTTCGCCCTATTTATTATGGCCACAGCAGTCCCCCATTTTTTCGTGGTGAGACCGTCACTACACTTTTCAGTGTATGTATTCATAGAGTACTAAAGGGGATGTCTGTTGATCATTTTTTTATGCATACCTATGCGCATAGCTTTTGACTAGAAAAATTCAGTGTATCGGCATAAATAGACCCAAAATAAGCTCAGTAACCAGCGGTTTTTTTCCCGTTCACTGTCAAGACTTTCACACATCTTGTATTGCTGTATCTCAAATGGGTATTCTCTCTTTGATTGTACTTATAAAGCTGCAATTTAATAATTTCGTTCAGCTTTTTGAAGGTACGGTGCGATCTCTCCCACCGGTGCGATGCGCAATGATCTAGATATAGACACAGCTGGCCCACTGGTACTCGGCGGTGTTTGTATGCAAGCACCCTGGTGCCATCTCCCCGACCTGTACGTAATTAGTTTACCTCCAAGGAGGCAGGCGTGCGGTGTATTTCGTTGTTGCTGGGAGAACACCGGGAACACCGGGAAGACTTTAGGCTGATATACGTACGTAGCAGCTTTACATGCCGCGAGTAGTCATAGGGTTGAACGCGATTTTTGTGACTGTATGGCGGAACAGGAACACACACAAACGATGTGGTTTCCATCTGAGGAACCGGCACACACGGTATCAAGTTGTTCCCCGCTTCTTCCTGTACAACACCAGTACGCACGTAGCAGTTCTTGGAAATCATTGTGTGTAAGGTTGCGGCTTGTGTGTTGTGTTCTTGGTTGAGTGCACGATTAGCAACTTCAAACAAACTGACATCCCTGCGTCAACCGAGACAGTACACACATAGGGAGAGGAGCGGCCCTCCGCTGACACCGTCTCCACAGGTGAAAGGCACGCACATGTACCTCCGTCCGGCAGATTTGGAGGTGGGCGAGATCGCCCCGGGTGCGATCTCACCGCCCCCAATGCGGAAATTGAATGAAATTATGCCGGCCTTGGTTTAATTTGCGCACCGCGGTGCCATCTCTCCGACGTATACCATCTCTCCGACCGATGCCATCTCTCCGACGTATACCATCTCCCCGACTGATGCCATGTCCCCGACCGATGCCACCTCCCCGACCGGTGCCATCTCTCCGCATTTTACGACATGTTCTGGTATGCTGTCCAACACCAGCGCGACAAGTAGCAGCAGCAGCAGCAGCAGCAGCAGCAGCAGCAGCAGCAAGCTGCCACAATTCCGCAAGGATGTAAACCGCGGCATGTACCCTAGTTTTGATGTTGCGCCCGTCCCCATCGAGGTTATGCCATAGGGTGGTCCCCGCCCGCGCAGCATTGAAGGGGCGCATTGCCCGTAGCCCCTTCTCCCATCACAATTGCAAACCAGCGCAACCTCAACCACAGACTATTCATCGTTGTGCCGCACACTCAAACCTTCAACTATAGGTCTGGTTTTGCTACAAAACGTTTAGGACTTTTGGTGTTTTTTGCTCCCAGTCACTCCCAGATTTATGTGGATGGTTCCGCTCTACATTTTTTTTGTCTGGGTATGAGGTCTTGGTGCACAAGTCCGGTTAAGACCAACACTTCCAAGCATTTCTGCCCGTTCCGAAACAGTTTTCGCAACGCAAATTTTACCTCGCAACATTCACACCCTTTTTCTCCGGATCATTATGCTTGTTTGCGGATCCAACACTGAAACGCCTTCGACAACTGTCTCCCGGCGCATGTGTGATGATGATCTTGTTTAGTCGACGCCAGGGGTGGTGATATTGGTCAATGTGGGGCGCACCCGGCCACCGTACTGTATTCAGCAGTCGAACGTTCCCTGAGGATCGTTTTCTCCGCGAGTGCGTCCGCGTGGATCCCACGCTTGTCCATACGGTTCATTCACGTTGTCGTGTGTTTTCTTTTTTTTGGACTCCCACTTCCTTGGCTTCGTGACGACGACAGGAGCTTCTCCGTCGAGGTTGGTTGCGGGACGGGCGATGTTATCCTTAGCCTGGCGTCCGACTTCAAGCACAGCCTGGGAATCGACATCAACGACGGCTTCTTGGCGTACGCCCAGGAGCAGACCCCAAAGGAGCTTAAGGATAAGGTATGTGTGAGAGGGGGGGCGGGGGGCTTGAGATAGTGCAGGTGTAAGCAGACGGGGTGGCATGTTTGTTGTTGTTGTCGCTGCTGCTGCCGTAGGTCCCTTGCGGTTGTGTGGCCCGGCTGATCGGCATGCGCTGGGTATCTCCGCGGCTGACGAACGCGTGTGGATTGGTTTATCTCGTCCTTGGTGTCTATTATACCCGGGTGCATGGCGTGGCTCGACATATGCCTCGAAACCGGCTTTTGCCGACCCGCTCACCCACGCCACTTTACACCCGGTAGACCAAGCGTGCCGAGCAGAAACAACACGCGGACGTACACGGACCGCGGCCTTTGTCTTTGGCCGGCTGTTTGCGCGCTCGATGCCAACCAAGAGAAGCACGCGCACACGCACAAGTCCTCCCCCCCCTCCCCCCCTGCGTTGTTCGGTGTGCCGCGCAGGTATCGTTCTGCAAGGGAAGCGCGACCGACCTCATCGACATCGTCAGCGCCCATCCTTCCATAGACAACGCATCCGCGCCCACCGTGGTGACGTGCGTCAACAATACCATAGGGATCTTCCCGGACGCGATCAAAGCCCGCACGTACTCGCAGGTGTGCCTGCGAGCCTGCCTGCCCGTGTAGAGCGTTTGCGTTTGCGTGTGGTGGAAGATGCACTGAGGCGTTCAAGGTGCTTGGTACGCGTGCAATTTTTGCTTTTGTTCGTGACGACACAGCAGTGACGTATAGGGCCGATGCATTGTGGGTTTGGTGATGGTACGAAATTCCACGAGGGATAATGGTGAAATGGTGAACATGTGAGGATTCCGTTTGGACTCAAGTGTTAACCGTGTGTTGGTACGAGATTCCAGGGTGGGTATTGGTCAATTGACGAAAAAATACAAACGGCCGTTCGATTGCGGGAGATGGCGCCCAAGCGGTGCAAGACAAAACAGAGGCATCACGTCCACTCTGCTGGGCAGCACGACCTTCTGTTCGCACCTAGCCAAGGAACGACAACGACGCGTTTTATATAGCTGAAAGGACTCCCCGCCACTGCTGTTGTCTTCGCGTCCCTCGGCACAACACAACCCAACGACGGCGAGAGCAGATGAAAGAGCTTGCTGGAGAGAACGGCATCATCATCGTCGGATTCTGGAACGGAAACAAGTTCGGAGAAGCTTTGCAGTACTTCTACCACAAGCACCCGGAGCTGTGCGGCTCGCTGAAGGGGGCCGTGATCGACATGGATGACCGCCACCTCGACACGGCGGAGGGCTACCACACGCACTGGACCACCCCCGAAGAGGCTCGCAGGGTAAGCACAGTGTCCATGTTTCTGCATGTGGGACTTGGGAATATGCAATACCCCCCCCCCCCCCCCCCCCCCCCCC
>CACKRE030005276.1:25673-35704 GCA_902602495.3 Ectocarpus sp. CCAP 1310/34
CGGGCAGGAGCGCGACTGGGTGTCTCGTCTAGGAGAGGACCTCGTGGCCTTCAACACGGGAGACGAAAAGGAAGGGGGTAAATGGGAAGAGAGCGCCCAGGACCCGGAGGTGTGGTACAACAGGTCGAAGACGGGGCGGCATGGCTCATGAGGAAATGGCACAGGCAGGAGGCGGAAGCGTCCGCAAAGCGCCAGCGCGCGAGGGAAGCAGAAGCAGCGAGTGCGGCCATCTCAGGACCGACGAGAAAGAGAGTCGGGGAAGCGGCGGTGGGGGGGAAGAAACGGCGACCGGGCACTGCTGTTGAAGCGAGTAGGGCGGCCGAGGCAGCACTTGTTGTGGCGAACTATGTACCCGGCTGATGTTGTTGCGCCCGGTTTCCCTCCCTGCCGTATGCCATATTCCTTTATGTATGTCCTTTTTATTGCCTTCGGCCTCTGTGCTGTGTTTCCTTTTTTCATGTCCTCCCTGCATACTCTGCTGTTTTGGGTACGTTGATCTTGCTTTTGCTGTTGCTTTTGTTTTTGTACATCTGGCTGTCTACCCATCTGCCGCCTGTTTGTCCTGTTTGCTCCGTTACTCCCATGCCCTGGTGCGTAGTGCCTGGTGCTGGTACGTTACCCTTTGATTTTTTCTTTAGGCGGGTGTGGGAAGGGTCGTCCTTAATTATTGTTATTGCTATATTTTGACCGGTTTCCGAGGGCTCTCTTCTCGAACGGTCGGTGCGGTACCTGTTAATTTTTTTCTATCATTTTGTTTTCTTGTTCCGAGTGGTTTATACCCTATTTTTGTTTTGTGTACCCGCGGCGTCTTGTGTGCCGGGTTTTGAGACCACGGGCTCCCCATTTTTTTGTGGACTATAGAGCTAATGTGAGAAAAACAACAACAACAGTAATAACAACATGCGCGCTTCGTTGTTGTATGCCCAGGTGACCCCACCACCGGAGGCAACACCCGAGCCAACGACTGAGCCGCCAACGACCGAGTCGCCAACCACCGAGTCGCCAACGACCGAGTCGCCGACGACCGAGTCGCCAACGACCAAGCCCCCAACGACCGAGCCCCCAACGACCGAGTCGCCAACGACCGAGCCGCCAACGACCGAGTCGCCAACGACCGAGTCGCCAACGACCGAGCCGCCGACGACCGAGCCGCCGACGACCGAGTCGCCAACGACCGAGTCACCGACGACCGAGCCCCCAACGACCGAGTCGCCAACGACCGAGCCGCCGACGACCGAGCCGCCGACGACCGAGTCGCCAACGACCGAGCCGCCCACGACCGAGCCGCCCACGACCGAGCCGCCAACGACCGAGGCAACGCCCGAGTCAACGCCCGAGGCCACCCCTGAATCCCGTGAGTGTTTCCGCAGAGACGCCATTGCTCCTGCTCCCGCTGGACTCACTCTGCCTGAAATGTAAGGACCGCAACAATTTGAAAATCCCAATGGTCCTCATAATTCAAGACGGAATGGCACCGTTACAAAAAGAAAATCAACCTTGTTGCGTCCCCCTCCTGGGCCACCACCTCTCCCCTGGATCGAGAAGAAAAAACACGAAGAAGGCTCGGGTCGCTGGGGATGAGTATTCAAATTATCATAAGGCGAATCCCGCACACACAAACAGCCGTCTCTCCTGTGCGGCACGCATTTGATTACCGCCCAAAACGAGTAATGGTAAGAACGCGTTAGAAAAGTGAGACCGAGGACAAGACAACCATGATATCTCAGTGCTACAATAGGAGCGAGTGTGTATACGAATGTATATCTGTTGCGTCATTGCGCTCTCAATGCGGTCACGGCAACGAAAAAACAATTGGTTCACATGAACAGGGACAAGTAGCGGGGGGAGAGACGTTCGACATAGGCAGAGAAACAGACAACAACAATAACGGAAGCCAGACTTCAGTATGGCGGGAGAGCCGAAGCGACAACAATAATGTTGGGCGACCTCAACACTGGCGAAAGAGGGGAGCTGGCTTGCTGTCTGAATGTGTGAGGTGTGGGCAAAAGTGTTCCATTAGAAAGTCGCAGAGTTCTCCCAAAGTGGAAGAAGACTGTTGACGACGCGGGAGTAGAGACTACTACGGCGACGTGCATGGCGCAGTACAAAAGTAGGAAAATGGTCACCCAACGCCGGACAGGTGGACGACAACGAATTGAAATGAAAGCGTGTCATGAGGCCAGGTGGCATGAATTGTGAGGTATGCGACATGGCAGCAAGTACACCGAAAATACGAAGAAGATATGAGCACCGCTCCCGTACCTGATGATGAAAACTTGGTTGGGTCGACCTGCAACGCCAAAATAAGCAACAAATCAGCACGCCGCGCTCATCCTGTCACCAATATTTACCACGTATTTCCCATGCCCGCACGACCCGGTTCTCAACTCTGTACGTGTCCAGAATCAGGTGGTACGTGCAGCGACGGCATTGAGGGCATCGACGGCAACGGCGTCGTCTGCTGCCCCCTCGGCTGTGGCCAGTGCGCGGGTTCGGGGTGCAGCACTGCTGGCGCTGCGAATGGTCTTACCTCCAGTTCATGCTGCGGAGGAGGGATCAAGAGTAGCGGCAACTACTGTGACGACACCGGCGTGGCCCCATGCATCTACGGCAGCGCTCCCGATGCCGACGGTGATGGCGATGATGACGATGACGGTGAGCGCAATACCACACCTGCCAAGAACCCTGCTCACTAGTGACCCAAGCGTTTCCGCTAGTCACGGGTGTAAGATAACATTTGAGTCGAATTCTCAACCGCCGCGATGCCAAAAATATACGTTTACATTGTATGTTTCCAGATGATGTTGGCACGTGCAACGATGGCATTGAGGGCATCGACGGCAACGGCGTCGTCTGCTGCCCCCTCGGCTGTGGCCAGTGCGCGGGTTCGGGGTGCAGCACTGCTGGCGCTGCGAATGGTCTTACCTCTAGTTCATGCTGCGGAGGAGGGATCAAGAGTAGCGGCAACTACTGTGACGACACCGGCGTGGCCCCATGCATCTACGGCAGCGCTCCCGATGCTGACGATGATGGCGATGATGACGATGACGGTGAGCGCAATACCACACCTGCCAAGAACCCTGCTCACTAGTGACCCAAGCGTTTCCGCTAGTTGCGGACGTAGGGAAACTACATTAGTGTGTCGAATTCTCAACCGCCGCGACGCCAAAAATATACGTTTACGTTGTATGTTTCCAGATGATGTTGGCACGTGCAGCGACGGCATTGAGGGCATCGACGGCAACGGCGTCGTCTGCTGCCCCCTCGGCTGTGGCCAGTGCGTGGGTTCGGGGTGCAGCACTGATGGCGCTGCGAATGGTCTCACCTCCAGTTCATGCTGCGGAGGAGAGATCAAGAGTAGCGGCAACTACTGTGACGACACCGGCGTGGCCCCATGCATCTACGGCAGCGCCCCCGATGCCGACGATGATGGCGATGATGACGATGACGGTGAGCGTAATACCACACCTGCCAAGAACCCTTCTCACTAGAGCCCAAACCCTTCCGCTAGTTGCGGACGTAGGGAAACTACATTAATGTGTCGAGTTTCCCACCCACCACGATGCCTAAATAAAACGGTTAGATACTATTGTGTGTTTCCAGATGATGTTGGCACGTGCAGCGACGGCATTGAGGGCATCGACGGCAACGGCGTCGTCTGCTGTCCCCTCGGCTGTGGCCAGTGCGCGGGTTCGGGGTGCAGCACTGCTGGCGCTGCGAATGGTCTCACCTCTAGTTCATGCTGCGGAGGAGGGATCAAGAGTAGCGGCAACTACTGTGACGACACCGGCGTGGCCCCATGCATCTACGGCAGCGCCCCCAACGCTGACGGTGACGATGAGGAAAATGATGATAGTTAGGAAGACAACGATGACGGTGAGCGCCACAGCCCCCTGGGAGCCCAAGTATCCTGCCCGCTAACAGCAGTGATAAGTGCAATGATGTACGTAAGAATAGGGGCCTGGGCAAATCTTGATAGCACTGCCGCTTTCATCTCTTCCAACTCATCATCGCATTCAGTTCCCAAACAAGAACTCTTTGAACTTGCCCTTTGCAAAACAGCGACTACGTGCAGCAACGGCCTCGAGCGCATTAACCACAAGGGCGAGGTCTGTTGTTCACTTGGGTGTGGCCAGTGCGGAGGGTTGGGATGCAGCACTTCTGGCGCTTCAAACGGTCTTGGCACAGAGTCTTGCTGCTCATCGCAGGTGAATGATAGCGGCAGCTACTGTGACGACGCCAACGAGGCCCCGTGTATCATTTAAGGTGACGACGACGATGACGACGACGCTGCTTCAGGCGCGGCGTGAATCGGAAAACGTCAAATGCCAGATTTCTCGTCACCATCAACCCTGTCCCGTACGGGGCGAATGTGTGCACAAGTTTTGCCAATGGCCTCTGCGGTGCGGTGGCGTTTTCCATCAGCTACGGGATCGTGCTGGTGGGCGATTCGGTGTGTTCCTATCAATCGGGGGGCAAGCACTCTCCCGAATGAGCTTGTTTTCGTTGTTCACCTAGTGTCTCGTGGAACGAGGTTTATCGGTGTAATACTATGAATTTGAAAGGAAGTGAGGTATTCATCATGTTCTTTTGCCACACAATACCTATGAGAAACTGCTGTTGGTTGCATCATGACTACAGTTCGATCTTTGGATGAAGTATTTTGTGGAAGCCAGGATATTCGTATCTTCTTATACTTGCATAAACATACGAAGGCAGTGAAGAACCTTCGACAGACGATAATTCATCGCTCTACTCTGGATCTTTTCTCTGTGGGTTACTTGTTCCGACAGGAGTCGGGATGGACCATGTTATGGTTGGTACCGAGAGCCAAGAAGGGTCTCGGCCAACGCCCACTCGTAACCTTACCCTGGCCTTGACCGAGCACCCTCTGTCACCGCTCAACATTCCTCGTCACATCCCAACAGAAGAAACTGGCCTGCCTCCGGTGATAGGCATTTACCACCTCGTCATATTGGGACCTCAGCTCACACGGAGTTGAGGGAACTTACATTGGCTTCGACAAAAAGCCGTCTCTGTACGTTTTTCTACCCTGTTCACCCAGTTTTCCAACATGGACAACAATCAGAGAAGGAAAGACAACAAGGCCGGTCCAAACCAGCAGGCGGGCACGGGCGCCGGTAGCGGTGCTCCTCAGAACCCCTCAGCAAAACCCAAACTCAAGCCTGCACAGCAGCCTCCACAGCAGTCCAGCAGTATTCGGGCAAGAAATCGTCCAACAACGGTAAAGGACCCCTTGCCAACGTTGACTCTTCGTCACCCGGCTAGAAAGACTATGCTAATAGCGTTGCACGCGACGGCCCTGGAAAAAAAGTGGCAACACCAAAAACCGAAGCGGCAACTCCAACGCTGGGGGTGGCAACCCCAGCAATGGAGGTGGCAGCTCCGGAGGCTGAGGGGTGGACCGAAATAACCGTTTCTCCGCGCTTGCCGGGGACGCGCAGGATGACCCAGCCGGTGGAAGTCGGGAAGACGGAGAAAACCGTCCGACCGATTCCACTCGCGCACTGCTCTCCGATGTCCTCGGCCAACCTCCGCAATCCACCGACACCGAGTCCTCGCCTTCTGTTTCCATCACGCAACTTCTGGGACCGTTCATCGTAGAGAGCTTGAGGGAAGCCAGAGACAACAAGGTCAAGCCGGATGACCGAATCATGAATCTCGCCATGGGAACACCGGTGCAAACCACAGCGATCATCCAGGTGAAACCACACCGTTTTAAATCCGATTTTTCTGCCGATCGTTCCGTTGACACTCGAATCATCCAGCAAGTTGTCTCACCCCAGCAGCAGCAGCGTGTGGCATGTTCACCCCCGCAAGGTGGAACTGGGCCACAACAACAGCAGACGAATGTAGCACCTTCACCCCAGCAAAGTGGAGACGTGTCACAAACGCAGCAAAATGACCTCGCCACTCACACACACGAGCAACGCAATCG
The DNA here is from genome assembly GCA_902602495.3 of Ectocarpus sp. CCAP 1310/34. NCBI lineage: Eukaryota > Phaeophyceae > Ectocarpales > Ectocarpaceae > Ectocarpus > Ectocarpus sp. CCAP 1310/34. The sequence continues at coordinate 31,633 of CACKRE030005276.1, forward strand.
CGCAACTCAAGATTTTCGCGCCCTCAAAGCTTCCGAGTTTCCGTCAACTCTGAACCTTGAGGGTCTCCCATCGGAAGATGTACCCGAAATCATGGGGAAGTGTCGCACACACGTTCGCCTCTCACTGCCCGAAAACACCTCGGATGACATCATCGACCTCACTGCCCAGAACAGCAATTATGCACGAACGACAAGTCATTATCTCTCCTCCGAAAACCTGGAAACAATTGGTTAATGCTATGACTACTCTCTTTGCGCCTGCGAACAGAATCGCGCTTCTCGCACGCGAGGCCATGACGCTCCAAGCGAGGCCAAATGTGTTCGTGGGTCTGCGAACGTTGGTGTTGGATACATGTGCTGGATGATTTTGTGTCACGCAGATTGGTAAGATTACCGTTTTGGTAACGGGCACCGCGATGATTCACGGGGCCCCTCCTTGCTGTGGGAGCCGCTCTCTGAGTACTCCCTCTGTCGTCCGTGTGAAGGACGGTCATCGACCTCTCGTAAGTTGATACATCACCAAAACAGTCTCACCCGATAAATACGTGGCGTAGGCCGCAAACAAATGAGAGTGTCGATTTCTTTTCGATTAGAGTCTCACGAACCTACTCTAGACTTCTTGCCGAAGCCGAACGAACCGCACCACCCAACATGTCTGCTCACGAACACGCACTTGACAAAGCACTCATTGCATCGTTTCAGAACGGTTTACCATCAGACCTCAGGGTAGAGGTGATTAACGAGGACGCGTCGCAAACGTTCAGGACGTCGAAAATGCGTGCCCGCAAACAGGAAGCAAACCAACTGCGTTCAACATACTCTCAATCAACCGCCTCGGTATCTTCCCTTCTCGACTCCACACTACCACCGCAGCTGAAAATTCAAGCGGGCGTACTCGAGAACAGGGTCACCCAGCTTGAACAACAAATGCGCACTTACGAGAACAGCCATGTCCCCAGCTCATCACGCGGCCGTAGTCACAGTCGGGGGCCTTCCACCGACGAGCGGGGGTCATCATATGCTGAGCGAAACCCTAACAATCGCAACCAGAAGGTTGGGTTTGACGCTGACACTTCATCTGACGGTAGCAATAACCCGGGGGGCGTCGAGTGCACATACCCCGGATGTGCGGGGAAGAGCAAACGGTTCACGCATTCACGGCAGGAATGCCGTACAGAACAACGGGACAGAAAGAGTGGCCGCGTGGTTGTCGAAATAGGTTCGAAGCAGGGATAGGATTACCCAGATCGGCACCATTCCGCGGCCTGTTTGGGAGACACGTCTAGAGCCTCATCAGCAGTAGCAGAGAGAGTAAGAGTAGACGAGAGGAATCCTGGGCATGACCCAAAACATGTCCAGCCTTTGGTGGTAGCACAAGCAGATGAGGTAACTCGTAGTACAGTTCCCGGGGCAGCATCTGAGTCCACTTGCATACGGCAATCGCAAAACACTCAGACCAGGTGGTACACTGTCACAGTTGACACCGCTGCCGATACACCACGTATCACAAAAGCAATACACGTAGCCAAGCGCAGTAAACGTTCGCGGGCCTACTGTAGCGCCACAAACCTTGTACGTAGCTACCGTAGACGGCGTTGACAGTCGAAGCTTTGGTCGCGTCTCATGCGTTCTGCCTTGCATAATAGTGATATTACTGCTTTTTATGATCGGCACGTGAGGGATACCCTGAGTACCCCACGGTGTTTAACGCGTCCTCCAAGCGCGTACGTGTAGCCGCCAGAATAAATAATCACCCCGTCGATCACATCACGATTGACACGGCATGTGACATTCCGTGTATTGCAGCAGCATTTATGCGACGTCACAACACGCTCAAACACGCCGAAACATTTCCCGTCCCCCGCGGAGTAATATCCCTGCGTAGCGCAGACAACTCTGTTCGTGTGTCTGGATACGAGCATGGTAGATCTGCTAGCAGCACGGGGGGGGTACGTAGACAGGAGCATGCGTATGCCTGAAAAAGGCTACTATGTGTGGGCCCCCTTCCCCGAATTCAGGAGGGCCACTTCTTCCCTTCCTTTCCTCGCTCCCGCGGGTGCCTAATCAGAGAGAGTTAAAGCGTGTCTTCTCCTCCCAAGTACGGACATACCAACACACCAGTGTTTATTCCCTCGAGGGAGTCCATTAGGGATGGTGGGCCGCAGAACCCGAGGGACCATTCCGGACGGCTCGCAGGCAGGAGACACAAATAGCAGCGAGCAGATCGACAGCATGCGGTCTGAGATCAGTTCGCTGACACAGCAAATGGGTCAGCTGGTGCAGCTGGTCGGAGGACTTGCTGCACGTATAGAGGAGAAGTCCGGCGGTGCCACGGAGGGCGCCGCTGAAAGCGGCGGCGCCGTGGAGAGCGTCGCCACAAGCACTGCAGGTCATTTTGGGACCGTGCAGTACGACGGGAGCGCGCAGGCAGCGGACCTGCGAAGAGAGTCTGGTCCTTCGGGACGACACAGCGGCGAAGTAGGGGGTTCAGACCTCCAAGAGGTGAGAGTAGCCACTGCTCATAATCAAGCTTGTTTCAGCAGCGCCATGGGAAGTGGTACTGCTGTCTTCGGTAGTGCGAGCGTGGGATACCAAAGCGTGAAGTACACAGCGCCCACGTTCAGCGGAGACGCCAAGAGCTTTTCTTCGTGGCTAGAGGATTTTTTGATGGCAGCGAACACAGCAAACCTTCTTGAGCTTTTCGAGGAGGGGGGGGCGGAGATCCCCGTAAACAGTGGGCAGAGCAAAGTCCAACTGTCCAGGTTTTACCCGCACGACAAAGTAGAGCTCGCTTTCCACGCGTGGAATTTCCTCCGTGGAGCTCTCAAGGACGAGAAAGACAGGACAATAATTAAGCGAGCTGAGTCGCCCCTGGGGGCGCTCCGTGAGCTGAAGGGGTTGTACGACCCAGAATCGTCCATGCAGCCTGCGGATGAGTTAAAATCCCTGACATCCAAGAAGATCCCGATGGCAGAGAATCCGCAACATGCTCTCAACAGTATGCTCGCCACCGCAGCGGCCCTTTCGAAACGGGGGCTTGATGTTAACGAAACCTTCGTTTTTCACCTCTTCTTGGATGCCCTCTCCAACGAGTACGCTATGACCAAGCACGCCCTCAGACACAAGGAGAGGTTGACAAGGAGTGACGTCCTGAAGGAGGTCACCATCGAATATCGATCGATCATGGAGAAGGTGAAGGCGGGGAAAGGCAAGGGCGCGCGCGGCGCCGAGCAGGCCTACCTCGCCGATGGAGGCGGCCGCCGTGGGCGGTCGTCGTGGCGTGGGGGCGGCCGCCGAGGGCGGTCGTCCTGGCGTGGTCGTGGCGGTGGCCGCAGCGGCGGCCGCGGGGGCGGCGACAGCAGCGGAAAAGGCGGTGGCGGCGTCGAGAAGAGAAAGGGGAATGGCTCTGGTGGGGCAGATGGCGGCAGTAGCGGGGACAAGAAGTTCCCGGGCCGGTGCTTCACGTGTGGCCGTTTCGGACACACGCAGCAGGACTGCACCACCAAGGAGAGCGACTACCTCCCGCAGTGCTCACACTGCGCAGGATGGGGTCACAGCAAGGACAAGTGCGCGACGGAGGAGGCCGTCCTGGCGCAGATCGTCCATGCCGACAGCGACGCCGACTCCGTCGACAACCAGGCCTTCTGCGCGGCGCCGGGCCTGCCAGGCGAGTGTGGTGCTGTTGACCTAGGTCTAGTGGGGGTAACGGAACTAGGCCAGGATGTCATGGTGTACGTGGCTGATACAGCAGCCACGTGCTCCATGTTCCGATGCGCAAACGCGTTCGTGAACTACCGCGAGTGTAGTGGTTGGGTCAAGGGGATCGGAGGCAACAAGGCCCCCGTTCCTCTCCTAGGGTACGGAGACGTGACCGTAGTCTTTCTGACCGAAGGCGGTAGGGTACCAGTGCTAATCCTGAACGCTGCTCATCTGCCCGAGTCCCCCAACAACCTTCTCTCACTGCCGGCGTTGGCCGAGGAAGGCCACACGTATTCCGGCCAGAAGGGGGGGCTGACTCTCACTACGAGAGCCGGGGGGAAGGTGTGGTTCCCCCGGACGGGTAAGCTGCTAA
>CACKRE030005276.1:35869-49883 GCA_902602495.3 Ectocarpus sp. CCAP 1310/34
GGGAGGACGAGAACAAGCAGAGCACGTCCCGTCAAGGTGCGGAGGGGGGGAAAGACTCGGAGAGTGAGTCTGATTCCGACCTCGACGTGACGGAGGCTGGGCGAGCGACGCTGCCGGTGCAAGAGAAGGCGCCGGCGGCACCCGGCAACGGGACCGGGGACGCTGGTTCGGGCGTCCCCCTGTCGCCTCCTTCGGGAGGAGGCGACTTCGATGGAAGCAGCAGCGGCAGCAGCAGTAGCAGCGACCGCAGCAGCAGCAGTAGCAGCGACCGCAGCAGCAGCAGCAGCAGCAGCAGCAGCAGCAGTAGCAGCAGCAGCAGCAGCAGCAGCAGCAGCAGCAGCAGCAGCAGCAGCAACAGCGACAGCAGCAGCAGCAACGCCGCCGGCGACGACGACGGCGGCGGCGCCAGCGACAGTGAGCCCGGCGCCTCTGGAGATGGCGGTGGCGGCGGCAGCGAACCCGGCGAAGACTCCGAGCAACTCGAGGAGTACAAGTTTGATCCCGCCGACAGCCGCTACCCGCCGGGCCGCGAAGGGCGTCGGCTCCTCTGGGGCGCCTCGAAGGAAGGACCGCTGCGCCACGGGCTCGAGCGCGGCCGCACACGAAGGGAGACCCGGGAGCTGCAAGGCCCCGAGGAGCCGCCGGGTCCAGACGCCGAGCCAGACGCCGAGCAAGCGCTGCTGGCGGAGATCATCGTGGACTACGTTTCCAACTCGCTGGTGCGGGAGCGGTACGACGAGGAGCAGGTCAACATCGAGTACCGGCGTCAGATGCATGAGCTGCCGTACGGCACCGAGCTGCAGGAGGAGGCGTTCGGTGCAGAGGCAGGGGACGACGGGTCATCGCAACCTCTTCATGACCCGCACCTAAGTATCCCCTCGCCCTTCGGCCAGAAGCCAAGTGATGTAGAGTGCGTGCCCTTGACGTACAAGGATGTCCTTAACTCCAAGTACAAGGTGCTGTGGGAAGCAGCCATAGCAAAGGAGTTCGACGGCCACAAGAAGACGGGGACGTTCTCCGAGATTAGCGGTCTGCCCGAGGGGCGTAAGGCCATCAGTGCGAAGTGGATTTTCTCGCACAAGACCAATGAGAAGGGGCTGATTGTCGACTTCAAAGCACGTATGGTTGCGCGTGGTTTTTCTCAGATTCCCGGTGTGGATTTTCACCACTCATCATCCGCATGCCCTTCCGCGGTGTCCATCAAAACTATGGTGGCCGTATCCACCGAGAATGGTAGGAGGCCTGTCCACTGGGACATCAAGCAGGCGTACACACACGCCAAGCTGAAGGAAGAAATCTACCTGAGGCTTCCAGACGGTTGTGGTGTTTGGACTGGCAAGGCGGTGAAAGTCGAGCGTGCTCTGTATGGACTCAAGCAGAGTGGGCGCGAGTGGGGGTTTGAGGCTGCCGATGCCCTGATCTCAAACGGCTACGAGCAGTGCAGGGTGGACCCCTGCATTTTCCGCAAGGTGGTTGACGGAGAAGTCGTAGGTCTCATCGTGATCTACGTGGATGACATCATGTTGTCCGCGACCGAGGAGGAGCGTGAAGAGTTGCTAGCGTCTCTCCAGAAGAGATTCCCTGTGAAGGATCTAGGAGATTGTACCTGGTACGATGGGTGTGCCATTGAGGTGGACCTTGAGAATGGTACCACCAAGCTGTCCCAGACGGCTTATATCGAGAGCATGCTCAACCGCTTCAATGTCACGACCACTGCTCCCACGCCCGCTGTCGTCGACGATGACCTAGGGCCGAAGAGAGACGACGAGTCCTCGGTGGACAAGCCCGTGAGGGAAGCGATCGGATGCCTGATGTGGTTGCTGTTCACGAGGCCGGACATCGCGCTGCCTTTGAACAAGCTGCAGAAGATCGCCCACTCACCCACCGAGAGGATGTGGAATGCGCTTGTGCGGATCATGTCCTACCTCAACGAGACGAAGGACCTCGGGATCACCTACGTCCGCGGATCAGGGCTAGACCTAGACGTGTTCGTCGATTCTAGTTACGCCGACAGCACCGTTGACAGGCGTTCGACGACGGGGCTAGCCGTGACTGTAGGTGGGACCGTAGTGTGCGCATCCACGAAGACACAGCCAGTGACGGCTCAGTCGACCACGGAGGCAGAGTATATTGCAGCCGGGGAGGGCGTGAAGGAAGCGTTGTTCGTGCGTGGTGTTCTGTCGTTCATTGCGCCCGAGACGAGCGGTGCCACGATCAGGGTCCGTGAGGACAACGAGGGGGCTCTCGCGTTGGTGCAGAACCCTTTCAGCTCGGCGAGGAGCAAGCATATCGACGTGCGGTTCCACTTCATCCGCGAGCTCTTCAAGGCGGGCAAGATCACCGCAGATTATGTCTCGACAGAAGAGCAGCACGCCGATATGCTGACCAAGGTCCTTGGTAGGGGCAAGTTGAAGTACCACCGGAAGGCTCTGATGAACCTGCCGATGTAAGGTTCTGGCCTCGTTTTTCGTGGCGTTTGTTTTGTTTTGTTCTAACGCTGGGCGCGTCTCAGACCGTGGTATGTCACGCAGGAAGCGTTGGGCAGGGGCGTCACCCGCGGCGGGAGCATAGGGTTTTTGACCAATTGCTTCGGGTGTGTAATCAGCGTGGCCTGTCCAATCTGTCCTGCCTTGGTCCTGTCTCTTTAGTGCGGCCGTTGGAATCCTTCGTGATAGCGACGGTTTCTTGTATGTTTTGAGTTTGTGGGCGAGGGTTTTCTTTATCCGGATGGCCGAGTTCTTCCCTTGCACCCGTTGTTGTATGAGTAACTTAAGTAGATCTGGAGTATCTATGCCCCACTGATGGTTTGTCAATAGCTTGACGAACCGGGGAGGGTGTTCGTGTGTCTGGATACGAGCATGGTAGATCTGCTAGCAGCACGGGGGGGGGGTACGTAGACAGGAGCATGCGTATGCCTGAAAAAGGCTAATATGTGTGGGCCCCCTTCCCCGAATTCAGGAGGGCCTTTTCTTCCCTTCCTTTCCTCGCTCCCGCGGGTGCCTAATCAGAGAGAGTTAAAGCGTGTTTTCTCCTCCCAAGTACGGACATACCAACAAACTCTCCCCTCAAAATCAAGGGATTCACTCGATTTAATCTCACTCTAGGAGATAGCACCCTACCGGTAGAAACCTTAGTACTACCATCGTTGGGCCCCGGTAACATGTTGTTAGACAACAGCATCATGGGAGTATTTGGCGGATTGTTTGATTGGCAAGCAGAAATATTGACATACAATCAATCAATCAACACCAGACTTTTCCAGCAACACACTTCATAACTCGAAACCCAACAACCAATACATCGGGCGAAGACAACTGCTCGATAGTAGTACAAGACGGCGGAGAAGAACCAGTTCCGGTTAATATCAACAAGAATTGTTGCATACCGGCACGCAGTGAAATAGCTGTAGAAATCCACGCAACGGTGGCACCTTGGTAGACATCACCTCACCGGATACGCCACAGACTTTCCATCGGATAGTCGTTGCTCGGAAGGTGTGTCATTGGCCCAGCACGAAGGGAGCAGAGGTTCAAATCGCCAATCCATCCAACCGACTGGCACGTTTGCCAGCGAAAATGTTGGTAGGATACATCTCTCCTGTAAAATCGGTACTTCCGCAGACAGTAAGTAGTGTACAATCGAGCCCTGACGAAGCCGCAAAATACCACAGAGACTTGGAAAAAGCTCTCACGAAAGCTTTCGCGCAAACCACCTTCTTCGAGGAACAACGTGAGCAAATGTTACACCTGTGAACACCCTACTGTTCCGTCTTCTCACTAAGTCTCAGTTAGCTAGGTAAATGCACTCTCACAGAAGCCGACTTTCCGCTAGAGCCGGATACACGCCCTGTTAACAGAACTCCTTACCGCGCGAATCTGCGTGTACAAGAGGTATTTGACAAGTGTGTGCACGATATGGAGGAAGTAGGGATCGTTGAACAAAGAGCGAGTCCCTGGGGTTCCGCAGTAATGCTAGTAGCCAAAGCTGATGGTACACCCCGGTTCTGTGAAGATTACCGAACCACGGTCAACAAACGCCTAATCCGAAAATCATGGCCCATGCCAGAAATGGCTAGCCACATTGACACCGTTGCAGGTGCGAAATTCATCACTGTCTGTGACGTTCAGATCGCATACCACCAGCTACCCATCACCGACAACGCAGAGCAAGACAGAACCGCCTTTCTTTGTAACACGGAATGGAAAATGGGTATTTAACGCCCTTCCTTCGGAATTGCCAACGCACCATTTTTATTCCGACGCATTATGGCTTTAGGTTTTGCTCACTTTGGACCGAAATCAGGCCTCCTTGTATACATGGATGACACAATCTGTTGTTCGCCAACATAGGAAGGTCATTTATCTTTGTTGAAAAACACTTTGAAGGCTTTGCAGGCAGCAGGGCTCACCTTGAAACCTTCAAAGGTACAATTCGGACCCAAAGAGGTGAAATACTCGGGGCACATTATATCTGTCGATGGGATACGCCTTGGTGAGGGGGGGGGGGTGTACTCATAGTCGTGCATGCCGTAGTCGTTTGACCATTGACCTCGCATCCCTACAAAGCCGGGACGGAGCATGCCGGGTTCTCACCGGACCAGGCTCTCACATCACCAAGCGCGAAGCGCCGTGAGATATTCGGCGAGTCGCATGAAGGGTGAGCTGCATCCTGCTAAGGNTTGCCAAGAGACGAAAACCCACTCCCGATGGCAAACACCGGGGGGGGCGATACGCCTTGGTGAGGGTCGGATCAAAGCCATTTTAGTTTTTCCTACACCCAGGAACATCAAAGAACTACGTTCAGTGTAAGGTATTGTGAACAATGTCAGGAAATTTATACCGAACCTAGCCGCCATCACCGCGCCCTTGGTTGACCTCACGAAAAAGGAAGGAGTCAAATCGGTCTCGAAACGCTGGGGTCAGGAACATGATAAGGCATTTGCCGAAATAAAGCATCTGCTTACGAAAGCACCTGTCTTGCATTTCCCGGATTTCTCTGAAGACTTCGTGATTCATGTTGATGCATTTGAAACTGGTGCAGGAGCCTTCCTAGCCCAGGAGAATGGTGAAGACCTGAATATCATTGCTTACTTTAGCCGGCGATTCAACACAAGCCAACGACACTATTCCGCAACCATGAAGGAGTGCTACGCTGTAGTATTTGCAATTCAACATTGGAGGCCGCACCTATGGGGTCGACACTTTACGTGCGTCACTGACCACGCAGCGCTAAGGTATCTCTACACGATGCAAGACACGTCAAATGTGCTTACACGCTGGGCAATTGTACTGCAATCATTTGACTTTAGCGTTCAGCATACACCGGGGAAACTAAATGCTGTACCCGACACGTTATCGCGTCTTCTCCTTTTTGAAAATGAAGAAGCACGCGAGGTGCTACCTCTTGCTCCGATTTGCCGCAACGTACCAGATGATCCGAAGCTCCAAACGGCCATGCCTACCTCACCTTACCAAGTGTCAGCACATAAACTAAACGACGTCCGACCTATCCGCAGCGATAGGGAGTTGTTCACTGTCAGCACTGCACGAGTATTTCAGTCTCTTATCCACGCCAAGCTACGCGAGAAGCAACGTAAAGAAACAAGGAGTGCATCGACTACATCCTTCACGAAAATGCGCCTCTCCCAGACAGAGATACAGCAACTACAATGTCATACTACTGAATACAGGACGGGATACTGTTTAAGTCGTACTTGCCTGGACACATCCGCAAACGTAGCACGTTCGGGGATCAGCTGGTATTGCCGCACGATCTCACGGATCTTGTAATGCACGCTTATGATGATCATGCGCTTTCGGGTGGGCATCTAGCTTTCCGACCGACATACAAAAGAGCTAGACAGAAATACTGGTGGCCGTCAATGCCTCGTGATATCCGCAACTGGTGTGAACGATGCCAAGCGTGTCAACCCAGGAAAACACCCCACCGTCGTCCGAAACTCCCGACGGGTCACGTACCTGTCCAGCGACCGTTTGAACGGATATGGTTGATCTAGTTGAGTGCAAGTCACTTTCTAAATTAAACACAGGAGAATGTAAATACACGCTGTCAATAATGGACCATCTGACACGATTTGCAGTCCTTACACCGACCCCAAACAAATCCCCTGAAACCATAGCGACGTGTAAATCGAAAGATAATCACCATCTTTGGACCACCAGAAATGCTATACTCTGATCAAGGCACCGAATCCGAAAACAAAATCATTCACCAGCTACAAACGATTCTTGGATACCAGAAAACCCGCACGACTCCATGTCGTCCGTACGGTAATTCCGTGTCTGAACGAGTACATTCGACAATGAATCGTGACAACTGGGCGGGGCTTTTACCGATGGTTGTTAGGGAGTTTGGCCGATAGCATGAATAGAGTACATCATATTCTTGATAGGATGCGGGTCGGTCAGGAGGTATACCCTTCTGACCCCTACCCCCTTAGAACTGTCTACTCTGTGTACCCCCTGAGATGAAGTTGGATCCCCACTTCATCCCAGACCTTTGCTGATCGTCTCTCAGCAATAACAAGCAACTTTCCCACCTCAACGTGGTCGTGGACAAGCGTGTCAACGACAGAACCTTCATCTATCTCTAGGAGCAAGCTACCGCCCACGGCTTCACTCCTTGAAACTTGGCGTCAGTGTTAAGGAGGACCCGATTCGCAGGGTATCCGTCGATTGAATTTTACCTGAATCGGTATACCTTCGCACATGGCGTCAGCGGCAGGATACGGGTACGAATCTCCTTCGGTGCACATTTTTTCTCCTGACTTGGACATTTTCCGACGGACACAATGTGTGCCAGTCCTGAGAACACCTCTGGAGTCGATCCTAAAAAGTACCTTGTGACACTTCCATCGAATTACCCATCCTGGCCACAAGAGGTTCCCAGTTGAGGGTAAATTCTGTGGGTGAAGAGTGGGTGAAGAGTGTTGAGGAGGACCCGATTCGCAGGGTATCCGTCGATTGACTTTTTCCTGAATCGGTACACCTTCGCATATCCTCCGNCCCATCCTGGCCACAAGAGGTTCCCAGTTGAGGGTAAATTCTGTGGGTGAAGAGTGGGTGAAGAGTGTTGAGGAGGACCCGATTCGCAGGGTATCCGTCGATTGACTTTTTCCTGAATCGGTACACCTTCGCATATCCTCCGGCTGCTGCGGCGAGGAAGCAGGAGGAGGAGCGTGAGGCTGTTCGGGCTGCTGCGGCGAGGAAGCAGGAGGAGGAGCGTGCGGCTGTTCTGGCGGAGCGTGAGGCGTATCTCCAAGCGGCTAGGGCGAAGCAGGGGGCGCTCCGATCGCGGCTGAAGGAGCTGGAGCCCCGCCACCAGGACCCGCGAGCAGCCCCCCACCCCCGTCGCCGGGTTATCGTCCCCCCCCCCACGCAATCCCAGGTGCACCTTGGTTCCCATCGTACCGCCTCGCCGCACGAGAAGGAGCGGGAGGTGGCGGCTTCTCCGACGAACGAGAAGGAGCGGAAGGGACAGCGACTCCGGAGTTTTCGGTGACTTTGGGTCTTCCAGCCGTTGCTGAAGACGGAGCATTGTTTGCGGCGGCAACCACGGTGTACGAGTTCCACGTTGGAGATTCAGCGTTCCTGTCCCGCCCGCTGGAGATGCCTGCAGAAGGTGTCACCTTCCACGATGAGGACAGATTGGCAGCTGTTTTTGCATGGGCTGGCATCAAACAACTTGTCCGTGCACAATTCCCCCCACCGCACACCGTTGCATTCGGACACATCTACCACACACCGTACCTCGCGAAACTTCCGCCTTCTTCGCGGCAGTCCGTGTTCCAGCTTTTGTTCGCTCTCCGTCGTGCCACCTTTCCAGAAGGTCCTCAAGGAACGTCGGTGGTGACCCAGGAGGGAGGACTCCAGCTGCCTCTTGCTCGTGCTGCTTCGACCAACGACTTCAAGCACGATCTGCAAGCCCCCCGGCAGGCCTCTTCACGCCCTGAACATGGTTCTGGAGAGGACAAGGACTTCAGTAGGTCGGCGGCTCCCGTGTCCAAGACCTGCAAGAACCGTTGGAGCGACCGGGATTCGACGGCCAAGAGCGGGACGGACTACCATCACCGCTCCACCCAGTCTTCGCGAGGGCGCGGCGTGGGAGATAACAGGCGAGGGCGAGCCATGGAGAACCAGCCTACCAGGTCTTCGCCGGCGAGTCGCCATCGCCGGAGCAGGAGTCGGAGCGCAGAACAACAGCGCACCAATCCTTCGTCTTGGCGTGGGCGCAGCCGGAGCGGAGACCGTCGTGGGAAAAACACGCCTCCGTCTAAGCGTAGCCGCAGCCGGAGCCAGAACCAGAGCGGGGGCAATAGCAGGGCGACCAGCACTGACAGCAGTCGCGGCGGAAAAGGGCGACGGAGGTCAGGCCACGGTGACAAGTAGAAAACCATCTGCGCAAGGAACCGGCAGGGCCCTCGACGTACGCCTTCTTCATCCAGAAATTGACGGCTGCCTGGGACACTCAAGACAAGATCTCGGGGATTGATCGTCTTCGCAGTTTTGGCGTATCCAACGGCGAGACTTACGGAGAATACATTCGTCGCTATAAGGCTCTGGCCATGACCGTCATGGTTTCCCACCACGCCTTCAAGTCTTCGGATGCGCAAGTGCAGATAGCTGTTCGAGACTCCATGTTGAAGCAGTTTCCGGTAGTGTCTGGGCAGGTGTACAAGGATGAGCAGCTCTCCATGGAAGCCCCTTTTGGGCGACATGCTTCGTGTCTGGATGATATGTGGGATGTGTTGGACAAGCGTGCGTTCGCGCACACGCCGGCGGTGCATGGAGATGATTTCTTTTCGGTATCTTCCACGAATGCTAGGAGTTCGTCTGCTGTTCGCGTGCTGCAGCTTTTTCGGCGTTGCGTTCGACGGTGACCCCTTCGTGGAGCCAAGGTTCCTCGGCCGCCGTGATGAGTGTTGACCCTCTACCTAATGATGATCGGGACCCTTTTCTGTTGCACTACAGCGACTGGCCGTTGCAAGGACACGTCCAAGAGGTTTACAACGTCGCTAGTGAGATGGCTCTAACCAGGAATGATCCGCCATTGTTTACCCCCTTGATCTCGGCTGAAGAGCGCCGCAACGCGCTTCGACTGTACAAGGGCAAGTGCCTCAACTGCTTAGGAGAAGACCACTCCTTCACATCCTGCAATCGTGGTTTCGTGAACGCCACCGACTTGTTCAACGATGACATCAAGCTCTGTATGGAAAAAGATCCCACCCTTTGGGGTCGGTGGAAAAAGCGCATGACCTCGTATAGACGCCCTACAGGACGCAACCCACATCGAAATCACCCCTTAGGACGCGCCCGCCGCTCATCTGACACATCGGACACGAAACAGTCCTCACACACAATGCACTTGTCGGACGCTTCTACTTCGACAAAAAGGGGCTGGAGGGGTAAGAAATGACAAGCCGATGGCGGAGTTCAGCTGGTACTACCATCAACAGCAACCACCGTGCACCCTTTTGGAGTCTCTCAAGATGTTCGTGTACAGCCTATTTCTTTGGATACTCCCCACGCTCCTAAATCACATCTAGTTTTTCGGCCCGCCTCCTCGTCGTCCGCCTCATCGCCTGCTGGTAATGGACATGACAGACCCATTTCGGCAGTACCTTTGTGGTGTGGGCGACAGGGAGGTAAGACGTCGAGTGGTCCATCCCTGCTCACCTCGTCGTCTCGGGGTACAGAAGGAGCAAGAACCTCGTCTTCTACTATTCGTCAAGACTCTCCTGGTGTTGTCAGCCGGGCCTCTTCTCGGATCGCACACGAGCCTTCATCTCCACTCGTCGGGAACCCCGTCGATCCTCCTTCTCTTTCGCAGCTTTCGTTGGCTTCGACCGTCCGCTACCCCCGTGTAACGGCACCTGATACGAATGCGTCTTCCTCTGCTACCCACCACGTGCTGACTGCACCACTGCGATCGGGATCGGATGGTAGTGCCCACCATTCTGTGGAAGGTTAGGCTCCTTTGTCAAGGGGGAGTAGTCAAGAGCGCCCTGCGTCAATGATCGAACATCCGTCTGTTGCAGGAATGACTTCTCCTAACGAACAGGTCTCTAATAGCCGACTGGCCTCTGCTAACATTGACCCCGCCGGAGCCGCCGCGCTAAGGCCGCCCTCCGGATCACGGAGCGTTGCGACTTCGCCCGCTCCTGCCTCCCTTTCTGGATCTTCATTGTCGGAGAAGAGGACCCGTCCGCCTGGTCCACCCCCGCCTGTGCCTGGTGCCCGTTCTTTGCCCCTTCGCCCTGCACCGGCTCCGTCGTTTGATGATAAGTGCGAGTACGCTTCGGATGACGTCATTCTTTCTGGAAACCTCCGTCTGTGTTCTCGCAATGGACTCCTTCGGCTTTTGACGTACTGGGGGTACGTTATTCATGTGGTGAGCAATTTATGATGTTTGAAAGCGAAGATATTTTGAGATATGACGTCGTATGACAATATTATGGCTGCAACAGATCCTAAGACACACAAGTTTTTGGGTCGAAATGTGCGTCCTTTCGCCTATGCTGAATGGGAGCGTCGTCGTGAAGAGATCGTGCTTACGGGGTCGTACGCCAAATTTGCTCACAACCATGCCATGAAATACCATCTACTGGAGACGGGTACCCGCCTCCTTGCAGAAGCCAGCCCCTTCGATCGTGTTTGGGGTATCGGCATGTCTGCATGCTTTCCAGATGCTAGCGTTTCATCCAAGTGGGCGGCTAGCGGTAAAAACATGTTGGGAACAGCTTTGATGGAAGTTCGACGCCTTCTTCGTGATCGTCCCCTGTCTGGCGAAGATTTCCCCGCTTCCAACTCTCCTACTCCCCCCATTTCGCAGCCTCCTCTGCATGGACATCGACGCATTCATGAGGTTGCTACTGCTACAGGTTCTTCGCTACGGAAGGACCCGGGCGAAGACCCAGCTTGTCTACGTTTGGACGCTCCGGGGGACCATGCTCCTGGCGTTCATCTGGTGGCGTTCGAAAGACCACCCAACACCTGTATTCTCTCCTCCCCGGCCTGCCCCCCCCGTCCCTGGGGTAGGCCGAGGTTCCGCAAGTGGATCTAGACCTCGAAAGACCACCCAGCAACGACGGCTATACGGTCCCTAGCACTGTTTAGAGGGGGATCCTGAGTTTGGCGGTTGGGAGTTACTGCTGTCGTGAGATCGGGGTAACTCCTTAGCCGCCAGCTTTGGTAGCTGCAAGATGAGACTGGATCCTGACGCCCCTGCTAGGACACCGGGGCTATGCAGCAGCAGAGAGCACGGTGAGGGTGGCGGAGTGGCCGCACGCCGTGGGGGTATGCCCCAGAGAGAGGGAAGGAGAGAGTCCAGAGATGGAGGGCCACACCGCTCCGAGTAAGAAGACAACTCTATGGGAAACAAGGCAAGAACCGGGGTAACTATCACGTTAGCCCGAGTGTTCGCAAGAAAATAGTAAAAAAACAAAAAAAGGGAAGATGGAGGAAAAGGAGGGGTCGGGCGGTGCGTAGGCTAGCTAAGAGAGCAGCGCGCGCCGTGCGAAAAAGACAGCAGGGTCAATTTCTTAGGGTAGCAACCTGGAATGTGCGGACTTTGGCTGTAAACGGGGCCAATGGATACGGGCGAGCTTACAGCGTTCTACACGAGGCAGCGAGACAAGACGTATCGGTGGTAGGAATGCAGGAGACACGGAGGGCAGGTCGAACGGAATTTGCAGCAGCGGGTTTCCGGGTGTTCTGCTGTGGCACGGAGGCTGGTGGAGTCCATGGTGTGGGGATAGCCGTCAAAGAGTCACTGTGAAAGACATCCACGTTCACTACGGAGTTTATCGACGAACGCCTTATGGCCATGAGGTTTCTGTTGGCAGGCCACCGTGGAGCGGTCAACTTCGTAGCCGCGTATGCTCCAACCGAACCTTCAACCGCCGACAGCAAGCGCGTGTTCTGGGGAAAACTTGACAGTCTCGTGCGGAGGATCCCTTCCAAAGAATGTGTGTATGTCCTACTGGACGCCAACGCGCGGACGGGAGATAGGTTGGACGAAGGGGACGGAAGGGTAATAGGAATGTACGGGCGTGATGAGCTCAACGACAATGGCATGCTACTGTTGAACTTCGCAACGGAAAACAGGCTAGCTCTCACGAACACGTTCTTTGAGACACGCAAGGGCGGAATATGGCACACATACAACGGTGTGTCGGGAAACGATTGCAAGCGCCTTGACTACATCCTGACAAGGCAGGCACATCACGGCCGAGTATCTAACGTGGTCGTCATCCCCCAGCCGGTTCGCCCAGTCAAAGCAGACTCAGACCACAATATGGTAGTAGCCACCGTCAACCTCGGTGGCAGGCTTGCCCACAACCGTGCAGTCCGGACTAAACCGAAACAGAAGCAATTCAACCGTCGGGAATTGCAGTTCGAAGCAGCACGGTGTGCGGTGACTAATCGGTTCCTCCTCAACCTCGACACACGACTGGACGAGCGAACAACCACCGCCGCGGAATTGGCGACCGACTTTACCAATGCTCTCCTCGACGCAGCGCGGACGACCCTGGGGGAGGAACCGCGGAGACGCCGCACGCAGGAGTGGTGTGAAACCTCAGAGACGCGAGCAGCGCTGGAGCAGGCCCTTACCAAACGACGGGAAGCGCGCCGGGGCCATGAGGGGCAACTGGAACTCAGTGACATGGAGGGTTCTCAAAGCAGCGTGAAAGGGAGTGGCTACAGCAGTTGAAACGGGCATTTATGCCCACCTGGACGGATATGTGACTGAGCTCGAAGAATTCTACAAAGATCGCGACATGCGAGGACTGTACCAACACCTCAAGAGATCAGTGGGCCTCAGCGGGAGACAAGCGGGGGGACAGCAGTTCGTCGCGGATGAGAACNCACGGGCAACGAAAGGCCTCAAAAACTGGAAGGCACCCGGCCATGACTCCCTCCCTACCGAGTTGCTCAAGATCGATGACGACGAACCCTTCGTCCTGGGACACCTCCATACCATCCTCGTCAAGGTGTGGAACGGAGGAGATATTCCGCGAGAGTGGAAGGATGCAACCATCAAGGTGCTGTACAAGAACGGTGACCAGTCCAACTGTAACAACTACAGGGGGGTTTCGCTACTATCTCACGTAGGCAAGGTCCCCATCAAGATCATCACCAACCGTCTAAGCGCCTTCTGCAAAGCCAACAACATCGTCCCGGAGTAACAGTGCGAATTTCGACCCGGGCGATCCACCGTCGATATGCTGTTAGTCGTGCGCCGCCTCCAGGAGCTGGGGCGGAGAAAGAAAATACCGCTCTACATGTGCTTCGTCGACTTGAACAAGGCGTATGATTCGGTGGACCGAGAGATGCTATGGAAGGTGCTGGCCAGGGCCGGGATTCCCGCGAAGCTGATCTAAGTCATCCGCCAATTCCACGATGGAATGCGGGCCCGGGTGCGCATGGACGACGGAGAACTGTCGGACTGGTTCTTGGTGATACAGGGCGTGCGACAAGGATGTGTGCTATCCCCACTCCTGTTCAAATCCTCTTCGCCGAGGTCCTCGAGGTCGTTGTCATCCGATTCAGCGAGGATGATGTTGTTCTGCGGAGCCTGGTGTGCTTGGAGGAGGGGAAGACGGAAGCCGGGGGNCGTAGTCGTTACACCATTGACCTAAACACCGGGGGGGAGGGCAGTATGGGGGATGCTGTATGCCGATGATGCCGGCGTCGTATCGAGGTCTGCAGAAGGACTGGCGAGAATGATGACCATCATCGTTGACGCGTTCGGGGAGTTCGGGCTAACGGTGTCGGAGAAGAAGACGGAGACGCTCCTGATGCGCGCAAAGGACAAGCCGACTACAACACCACAACCCCCGACGCCTCCACCGCTGACCATCGAAGCCGCGGGACAGAAATACGCCCAGACGACCGAGTTCCGGTACCTCGGTGGCCTCGTCAACGAACATGGCGACCTCACCCGGGAGATCAACTACAGGAGCAGAGGAGCGTGGGCGTGCCTCAGGCGATAT